>CBVK0101963967.1:0-11183 GCA_900067695.1 Picea abies | reverse complement strand
CAGGCCTTTCCAGTAAGGTGAGGCACGCTTCAGCAGGAAAAGAGGCTTTCGTAGCCAATGGATGAGCGGCTTGGAGTCCAGATACTTATCAATGATAATTTGATGCCAAATACTGTCATGTGTGACAGCTCTCCAGAAATTGCTAGCCAGGAGTGCCACATTGAAGGTGGAGAGAATTTTGAGGCCCCATCATCCTGCCCCCCGAGGTTTTGACAGGGACTTCCAGCTACTAAGATGTAAGCGATGAGAGTCAGCTTGTCCACTCCAAAGGAAGTTAAAAGCTAACCTACGAAGAGTAGAAATTGTCTTTGTAGGGATCCTCTCTAGCATCATCCAGTAAACAACTAGACTTTCAAGAACTGATTTTACCAGGATAAGCCGTCCTCCCAAGGACAGCCATTTGTTGCACCAGAAGCCGATTTTCCTTTCGAAAGTAGCCACAAGCCAATTCCAGTCACCCGGGGAAGATGCTCCCAGCTTCATCTGGTAGCCCAAATAAATGAAGCCTTCACTTAGGTTTTTAAATGTGAGAGGGATGGAATCTTTAAGTGTAAGTAGTTCTGAATCTGTAAGACCCCAGTAGTGGACTGAGGACTTGGTGAGGTTGATGGACAAACCAGAGACCGAGCTAAAAAGCTGGAGTACCTCAAGTATATGCAACCATTCCTCTGGATCAGCTTTGGACAATAAAAGTACATCATCTACAAACATCAAATGGACAATCTTTATAAGATTTGTAACCTTAATTCCCGATATTTGTAGCTCGGTGAAGCTTTTAGTGAGAAGAATACTAAGTGCTTCCATAATCAAAATAAAGAGATACGGGGAGAGTGGACATCACTGTCGAAGTCCCCTCTCGCTTCTGAAGAAGGTGGAAGGTTCCCCATTGATCAACACACCTGTATTGGTGCTTGTAACACAAGAAAGAGTCCAAGTAATAAACCTTTCTCCGAAACCCACAGCGTGGAGGATAAGTCTCAAAAAATCCCAGTCCACGCAGTCAAAATCTTTTTTGAGGTCAAGTTTCATGACCAGTGCCTTTAGGTTTTTCTGCTTGATGCTGTGTAAACATTCATGGGCTGCACCGATTGCATCCTGTATTCTCCTGCCTTTCAAGAATCCCAATTGTTCCGTAGAGAGACTTCTACCAAGAAATGGTTTAATTCTGTTGGAGATAACCTTGGAGATAATCTTATAAATGAGATTACAAAGGGAAATCGGTCGGTAGTCGTTGAAGGAGATTGGGCTATCATCTTTTGGAATCAAGACCAGGAAAGTTGTATTGATACCTCCAACAATCTTACCAGTGATCCGGGTGTCCTCTACCATCTGAAGTAGTTCCTCACCTAACAGATCAAAGAAGAAACAAAAGAATTCAGAAGTCCAGCCGTCCGACCCTGGGCTTCTCTCAGTTTTAAATTGAAAAAGTATATCTTTGATCTCTGCAAGAGCGACAGGCTTGAAAAGGTCCTCAGCTTCAGCTTCGGATACTATATGAGGGTAGAGACCGACAGTAGAAACTTTCTCCTGAAGATTGGGCGTACAGGAAGCTTTGAATAGCTGGGAGAAATGTGTGACGGCCTCATCCTTTATGGCCTCCAGCCCCCGAATCTCATGCCCATCGCTTTTGATTGTCCAGATTCTCTTTTTTTGTCTGTTGAAACTGGCTACTCAGTGAAAGAACTTGGAGTTGGAGTCTCCACTCTTTAACCATGTGGCACGGCTACGGAGCCGCCAAGCAATTTCCTCTGAACGTAAAAGGGAAGCTCTGCTTTCTTCAATTCGTTTGAGTCTGTCTGATTCCTCCACTGTCCAGGCTGTTGTGAAAGATCTGTGGGTGAGGTTGGAGATATCCGCCTCCAACGAGAGCAATTGTGCCTGATCAGCAATCTGTTTACTATGGAACCAAGACTTTGTTTTTGTCTTGAGGACCTTTAATTTCCACACAAGTCTGTTCTGGGGGTTTACTTCAATAGAGAAAATCGGGTCCGTCCAGATCAAATGGACAAGGTCAATATAGTCTGCCGATGAGAGCCAGGAAAGATTAAATTTGAAAGGAGATGACTTGGAACTCTCAGTAAGTTTCAGCGGGAGAAGTACTGGGGTGTGATCGGAGAAGTAGGGGAACTCCACCCACGAGGTTGTTTGTCCTGAAAAATCCAATAAGCCATCTGCCACAAGAAAGCGGTCCAGTCTCCTGGCGATTGCACTCGGACCAGTCCTACCATTTCGCCAAGTAGGGGCGTGTAGGGTCGGTCTGATGTCAATTAGGTTGTTTATGGCGAAGATCTTTATAAAATGAGCTCCAGTAGAATCTGGCAAGTGTGCTCCTCCCCAGGATTCATCAGCCTCAAAGTAAATGTTCAGATCTCCACCGACAATGAGATTAGGCAATGAAAGAATACCGCTATTTGCCAGCTGTGACCAGAAATGCGTTTTTTCCGAGCAGGGTCCGTAGATGTTGAGCAGCGCCAACTCCAGATTAGTGTCTATGCAGTGGCCTCGTAGCAGCAAACCCCCACACGACAGGAAGGGTCTCAGCTCAAATAGGCTGGGGTCCCATGCCACCAGCAAACCACCGGAGGTGCCTATGGAGCTCACCGCCACTGTATACCAAGAAGGACGGAACTAATGAACAAAATCTCTAGCTTTTGAATCAGTCGAGAGAGTCTCTTGAAGAAAGATGAGATCGGGCTTAGTACTCACCAGTAATCTACGGAAGGAGGCCGTCTTTAGGGTGCCTCCAATCCCCCGAATGTTCAAGGAGAGCACAATCATTACTTTGATCGTGCCAAGGCCTTCATTGCTCTANNNNATTGCTCTAAGGGCCTTTCCGTCTAGTGTGGGCAAATCTGAAACTGTATGCTGTGAGTTTTGTACCTCTTTTTTCTTTCTGGAGCTTCGAGTTTGTAGGGGGGAGAGTTCGGTAGCTATACCCCGAGACCATGCGAAGGTTTTTTCCTCATTTTGATTAGAGTTAGAGGTGCCAGCAACAAAAGTCGAATCAATGACTTCCTTGCCTCGATATATTGGTCGTAGGGTGGTAACCCGAAATCAGGGAAGAGGGGGAAGTGGGTCTCAATGCGGCCAGGAGAACCTGATCAACGCCATCCGACTGGCTATAGCCTGGGAGTATCTGTGAGTCCGATTCGGGAGTCAATGAAGTAGGGAGGGCAAGTGGTTGCAATGTCTGAGGACTAGGGATGAGGAGGGAAATGGCATGTGAATTGTCAGGGGTCAGTTTTGTTTCAATTGTTGACTGAGAAGAGCAGTGATGGGTGGGGGAAATCATAGTTGGAGAGGGGAGTGGATCGGTTTGCAGGAGGGAAGTCTCAATACATGTACGGGAGGAGAGCCAACGGAAGTTGTTTATGGCCTCTTTATCAGAAGCGGAAAGAGTGTGGTAGAGGGACGACGCGAGTTGTCTTAGTTTATGAATCGGTGAGTCTGTTTGCTCAGGTGTGAGGGGGTTGGGAGCAGGGATTGGATCCAAGAAATCCAGGGAGGGATCAACTTCGGGGTAGTCAGGAGGGTTCAGGTGGAGCTCCTCCTCTTCAGTACAGTTTAAAAAAGACTTACCAGGACATGATCTTCTGAGATGGCCCGTTTCCCTACATAAGTTGCAGCGGAAAGGGATCCCCAGGTAGTCTAGGGGTTGTTGGTGTGTCCGTCCTCGCCAAACTATATCCATCTTTTCCGGGAGACTAGTTGTGATGTCGATTTCAACCAGAACCCTGCCCAAATTTCTCGATGGACTATTTAGAGACTGTGCATCGATGGATATAAACCGGCCAAGAGCGTTAGCAATAGCTCTTAAGGATCCTTCATTCCAGAGGTGTAATGGTAGCCCCGGGAGGAGGACCCATAGATGTCAAAGTTGAAAGTAATCGGAGTCAGGGTTGAAGGCCAGTCTCCATCTTTTCAACATAATATTGCTACCCCCAAATGTCCAAAAGGAGGAGAGTAACAGAGAAGCATCCTCAGGCGTTTTGCAGGTGAAGCAAAGCTAGCCTTTTTTAAGGAAAAGTACCTCCGGTGAGTAGCCTAGAAGAGGTAACCATGTTAACTTCATCCACTCCTCCAGTGGCAATCTGCTTAAGATTTTGTAGGAAACACGACCCACCAGTGCACTGGTAGACATTCTACAAAGATCCTCCAGACCCACACCGTCGCTCAGCACAAGTCTCTTTGTTTTTTTGGAAGCTTTCCACACCTTTCAGCTGTGAGGTAGATCTGCTAAACTTGGCTCGGCTCACTTGCACAATATGCTTTGATATCACTTGTTCTGCAATTGAAGCATAACTCACAAATATATTTAATTGTAAATATTGAACAAGGTGAGATCAATGTAATCAGATAAATTAACACAACAATTTTACGTGGTAAAACCTAGGAAAACATTTATCGGACAATGATATTTGGTTTATTTATAGTTTAAGGGAGATAATATATTAGCTAGACTAGGTTTACACACATTCAACCTCTTTTGGTCTCTAGACTTTACATAGATTTATAACACCTCTTCCTAGTTTATAAAACTCATTACATTAATGTGGATTCCAAAAATGAGTGAATTGTTTCAACAAAAAACTGATTTAAAATAGCCACTAAATCTCTTACAATTCACAAAATGGTAAAAAATTAATTGAAATATAATAATAATATTATGGTTAATTTTATTATCTAATTATATAAACAAAAATTGAATGGGATGGGATACATAAATTCACAAATTCCCTTAATAAATATGAAAAGACAAACAAGAATGAACACACATGAAATTTCAACCTTAGTAACTTATAACACATCAAAATCACTATATAATATTCACAATAAAATACCTACGTCATAATTAAAAATAGAAAATTGTTATGTTTTGTTTTTCTATATTAAACCAAATAAAATACCTTACAACATAATAAGAAAATAGAAAATTGTTATGGTTTGTTTTTCTATATTAAACCAACTAACAATCAGAGAACTCGAGATCTTTATTTTGAACATGGTAAAAAAATCCGCGAATCATGGAAACCTCATGTAAATCTCATAGACCTCTTCTTGTAAAAACAATAACATAATAAAAAAAATGTGAACATGCATCTTTTTACAAATCCCTTGTTTTCCGTGAAAATGAAAATTATATACAAATTAAATTAGTAAAATTTGTAACTTTTTATACATATAAAAAGTAAGAATTATGGAATTAAAAAAAATTGAGTAAAAGACATCCATGAAAACAATGTTTAACATCGAACCATACATTATTACCTAAATAGAGTTTCAGTGGCATGTAGGGAAAACACATATCAACATGATTTTTCAGTGGTATGTAGGGGAAACAAGTATCAACACTAACTAAACATTCTTAAAGTTTATGGAAGATTGTTTAATGAATCAACAATTTGAAACAAAACTTTTGGATTTGTGTTAATGGTAAATGTGAAACTTTGAAGTAAGGGAAGATATCAAGAAAATGATGTGAGATTATGATCAACAAATAATGGGTATATAATAAACTATGTGTTATTAATAAAGGGAAACTTTGGGAGAATAGAATACTTGTGAACTTACCAAAAATAAATAATCACAAATTCTTCATAAAATCAAGTCACCAATGAGTTGTATGGCTCATCAATCTAGGATACTTTGACATCAAACTACTCAATGGTAACAAAACAAAAAAATAAACTACATCCACACTATTGAAGTTAAAGGGAAACCTAACAATAATCATAATAACAATAAAAAGTAGAACCTTTTAGCTAATTAAGGCATCAAACCTTTGTCACTCTCACTCCGGAAGGGAATGGATACATGCAAATTGTAATGGGATACTTATTCTATTTATCAAATCTTGGGAAGGGTGGAATGCCATGCCCCTTACTTAGGGTTGCCTCACTGCCATAAGTACCTTAAACTCAATTTTCAGTCAATCTCAAAGACCATAGCATTTTGAATTTGCAAAAAGGAGAAACACTATTACACATAGAGATTAGGCTAAGAAGAGTTCATAATGCAAGAAATGATTAATAGAGATGAATGTTTTCATGGTTTAAGGTAAACTATCATATTAAATCCACCTACATGTTGATTTGTAAACAACATGCATATGGTTTGTCCATCTCATAAACATGAATATTTCTATGGAATTAAAATAATCGATTCTTTAAGATGATGCTTCTCAAGATGAATTCACTAAGGCATGAGCAAATGGATTTATTTTTAAATTGATTCACTGCTTGGTTTTCTTGTTGTGGAAAGCCAAAACCAATGCCAACTACAAATGCCAAATCCAATTAAATGAACATAACTTTATTTAAACAAATTCAACCCAATACTCCAAATATGTTTTCTAGCTAAACATATACACTTTATTATGTCAAAGTACATGCACTTTATGTCACACAAAATGTATACCCAACATTTCAACTAATTATAGATCTGTCCATTCATCATATTTATACATCTATTCATTCTAGTAATTGGCAAGATGCATGGTACTTTATTTTGGCCATGTTTTCACTATTGATGGAACATTAAACAAATAGACATTCATACATTGAAGAAGAATTCCAAGTATGATCTGTATTAAATTATTCCAATCCAAAATGAAATTAATATCTTCTCAAGCTATCCATCCCACTTTCATGAGTCATTAGCTAAATAAATTTTTCTTATTAAATGAGACTTTCTCTAGGTAATTAGTAAATGCATAGAGGAGACTGCATGGTTGTGGGAATGCTTAACATTGTTGGCTCATGCAATCAATGATGCTATGGTTGTATCTATCATTCCATGATTCCAATGCATTAATAAGAGTTTTGTAATTCAACCAACAATGTGCTCAAGGAGGAGTCGAGATGTTGTTATACCCCAATAATTAAGTAAATCAATGAATTGATCAAATACACAATCTATGGGGTACAAACTAGGGATTCAAGCGATTGAGATGGTTGCAATCTTGGGTTATTTCATATGGTTTCCAAAGAACAATAAATGAACACATGTAATATTGTATGGGCACATAATAAATTCACCAATTAAAGAAAATTAACAATTAAAGTGCCAATAAAGTAACTAGTGAACATAGAGATTGAAATTAGTGTTGTAGATTCTCGAGCATCGATTCAATTAAAGATGTAATTGATCCAAATGTTGAGAGGAACCATGGAAACATTTAAATACTAATTCATGTGATTGGTGGTGATGTAGCCTCAAAATAGGGAAATACATACAACAAATTAATACAAGGAATGAAGTGCATTTATGCAAAATTGCGCAATAGGAATCCTGCCTACAAAATATTGCAATACAATATACTATTTTGATTACTCTATTATTTAACTAATAGGTGGGATCCCTTAGAGAAGTTTTATTAAGTTGATTTCACTCCTTTTATTTGAGAAAGAAATGCAACTTGCAAACAAATGACTAGATTAAAAAACAACGTAGTATTCTATTCTTCTCATATGCACAAATGGTTTCTTCGTCAACGATTTATGGGACTCCTTGTCCTCATATTGCATTAAATATGTTGTCGCCATGATTACAATAAAGGAAAAGGGTGAGAGGCCTTTCACACCAGAATTATAACACTTATGATTATAAGTTTTAAAGTTATATGATTTTAATATGGTTGTGACATATTTAAAAAGAGTGGTCAACTTTATTCCATGCATATATATATCATATATGATATCATACAAGGTTGTCACATGTAAAGAGTGAATGAACCTGACTTAAGAGTTAAATTCATATATGTTATGGACATCATATCTCATGTCACTTGATTGTTAAGTTGATATGGTTGTTATATAGAGTGGTGAAAACTTATAATAGTTATGAATGAGGTATAACATTTATCTATGCTATTGTTGAAAATTCGATAGTATAATATGCATGGTACCAAAGCTCGATTTGGAGTCTGAGATGGTGATCAAGTGCTTTACACCGTGTAAATTTTGGTTGGCTATCGTGAAAGGTTGGTGAGTTTTTGTGAATGTTGAGGCAATATGATTTGATGGAGAGTTAATGCACTCTCTGTTGGTTTTCCCTCCTGAGGAACACCAACTTTTGCATTGTTTCTTGTTGGAAATGGTATGTTGTTGATTAGTCGAGGGATTTTAGATTCTAAGGAATTGGTGGTTGGATAATGATCTTGGGATTATCTCTTGTGGCTATTTAGATTATTTCGACAGGTATGGACATTTTTTACTTCTCTGGCATCGATGGCTTGCTTTGTTCTGATAAATTTTAAATATTAGCTCAAGTTGTTTGCATGTTGTGTGTTTGTTATAAGAATGAATCTCTATTGGGAATTGATTTTAAGATGATGTGGATGACAAATTATTTGTTTTGAAATTGATATATAACAACTAGGATCACTAGGGAGAAATCTTGACCTGAGTTTTTCATTTAAACTTATACAATCAATCTTAAAAGGAATAAAATCTTTTGAATAAAAAAGGTGTCTCGTCACTATTGTTTGCATTTGCGTTTTTATGGATATGGGCTACTGTTAGGCATTGTGGGATTCCTTGTTATGATTGAGAATTGTGTGTTCCAAAAGAAACCAAATGGAAATTGTGATGCTCTCCAACGCTCTTGTCTTGACTTTCTTTGTATCTATTCTGGAAGAAATCCTAAATATTTTTTTTAAGGCTCACTATAATATCAGTTCAATTTGTTGTGACAAATGTTGGGGCTTGTGGGTGTGTTTCAACTACTTTATCACACATACATCGTGCCCTTATTGGCCCAAATCCACTAGCTTATTTTCAGTTATAGTGTTATGATTGTAAAGAAATTTGAAACCTTGGGTTTCAACTTGCACTCCTATCTCGACCCGCTTTCTTTGGAATTAAAAGATATAAACCCTACTTCACTCTCCATGATTTTGTTATTATCATTTCGAGTTGCTTATTGGAAGTGTTGGCTGGAAATGAAAAGCATGTGTGTGAAGTTGACATCTTACTTGGGGATGGTAGTTGGTTGACATATTCCTTTCAAGTATCATTTTTGTATTGCAAAAGAAAATCCATGCTTTGATAAACACACTTTTGACAGTTGGAAATATATATAGAAAATATATATAATGACATACAGATGGGAATGACTCTTGTGTCTTGAAATGGGTTCATTGTGTCATTGTAGTTATATTATTCGAGGAAAATAGGGTTCAAATAGATAAGTTTCAAAATTTAATATGATCCCTACTACAAGAAGTTATAAGGAGGAGTTTTCAGGTTGTTTGTTGATACATTTGATTTAGAATTTTAAGAATCTAAAAGACAAAATATAGAGTTTTATTTTGAAGGTTTGAATTGATCATATGTGTTGATGACTTATGGATGATATTTGTGTGTGGAAAGAACATTGATCGTTATCACTTCCCTCCATAATTTCATTTTACGCAAATTATACAACCCTCATTTTTTCCCAAAATCATTTTATTTTTTCCATGCTCTATTCCAAAAGAAATATTATTTTACAGAAACCCTATAATTTGAAAAGAAGTTTTGAATTAGAACAAAGAACATTATTAATGAGACTTGCATTTGGGTATGAAGATGATTTGATTTATAAAACTGAGTTTGGGTAAGAATGGGTCTTATTGCACTGCCTCCGGCAGTTTATTGTAATGAGTTAGCATTAATTTCCATATTAGTTTTGTGTTGACTTGAAAAATTTGTATCAATTTTAATGTTGAACATAACAAGTAAAAAAAAATATTTTTTAATATAACAAAAATAGTATTTTTTTAACTCCTTATGGGTCAATAAATTGATAGTGTTATTGTAGCCTTCGCTTATTTTAAGACCTTGAATTAAGTGAATGTGATTTGACTCTTATTGTTTTCTTTAACTAGTAGCCAATAAAATTATGAGAATGGAAGAACGCAAAGAAGAAGAAACCAACCATTGCAATCTCTATGGCCCTTAGCGATGAGAGTCGCAGGCTATGAAGAGTCTGAACCTAGTGTTCCAGTAGATGACCTAGCATCATCGTATGTTGCGGGTACCATATCAATTTGTCTCTTTATTGCCGAGGTCTGATCCTTGGAATTGACGGGTGGGGTATTAATCAACGAGCTGAGTGGGTGAGGCGAGGGCAGAGAGAGAGGCGGGCAGTTGTGATCAGGTCACGGTTGCAGTTAAAATTTCTCATTCGTGCATTCATCATTCTATTCCATCACTCATTGTTCTTCCGGAGCAGGTGAGCGCGCGAAGGAAAAAGGGAGGAACCAGTGATGGATTGATTGGGCCCAATCTGTGCCCCTCTGCACGATGCGGGTGGCGTTGGAACTTCTTTTAAGAAAAGCAACTGAATGCACATCCTTTTATACACAAACTCCCCTGGGTTTACAGATTTCGAGCTTGCATTCAGGGTTCCTCTACTTCGAATAGAGTATTTTCGAGCATCTTCAATCTTTCTTTAATGGCGTCCAAGTCTAGTACAAAGTACAGGAAGAAGTCACCGCTGGTTCCAAAGTCGTTGATGTCCCTAGCTTCTTCAAATTCTTCTTCGCACGCCTCCATCTTTGGCTTCTGAGCGTAGAAATTTTTGATACCTGTGTTCCTCCTGGGTGCCATCTCCACTTATGTTCACACAACTTGTAATGTGTTTCACACAGATACTGCTATGTAATCCCATCTTTCATTATTCACTTGGCCCAAACTACCATGAAATAAGTTATTAATTTTGGAGGTAGTATATTACAACATGTTGCACTTGTTTATAGAAGTAATCATTTATTTCCTTTTCATAGATAACACTTTTTGTTCATTATAAACCCAAATCACATCCCATATTTCATTAAGTATCCTTTCTCTAGACAATGACAATTGCATATTTAAATTGACAGAATGAATATGATTGTTATATACAGAGTAATAGATTTATGACATGCATGTTTGTGTGTTAAATAATAAGAGCCAATGTTTTGAGTTTATCTTTAGACAAAGTTAATTGATGGTTGATTAGTCTTTCATGTTCTATATTATGATTTATGTTTGTTTTAGACAACGAGTTTCTTTAGCATAGGAAACCATGGAAGAGGCAGGGGCAAAAACATTTTTTGGTAAAGGGGTAACAAGAGATCTAGATTCTCCATTCACTTTAGGAGGGAATCAAGCTTAAAAAGATTTAAAAGATTAGGGGTCCCACCTATTAGTTATTATTTA
>CBVK0101963963.1:0-18873 GCA_900067695.1 Picea abies | reverse complement strand
TCCCACCATTATTGGACACCTCAGACGTAGTAGAACAAATGACACCAACAGAGATCAACCCCAATTGCATACAAAAAGAATCCAATAATCAGATTGTGGACACACAGATTAAGGGCAATCGATAGCAAAGGATCAAACTTTATCGAGTCGTCAAGGCAAGGTAGCTCCTGCACCAAGGCAAGTGACTCACTTGGGGACAAATTCAGCAGAATTTTCCTTGTCTGATGGGGGAAATAAAAACAATGCAGACCATTTCTTCCTAAGGAGGGAGGATTGATCCAGGTGGATATCGGTGGCCACCCACCTTTTCCAACTGGTTCAAAACAGTGTTCTGGCAATTTTGGCAATTTATTATTTTTAGCAGTTTTAACTTTTGGGGCTATTTTGAGGGACTAAATGAAGTTTTTTAGGGATCGATCTTTGTTATTGGACTAATCAATAGGTGAAGACACTAACAGATCTCCCTAGATCCACCTGGATCTAGAACAAAATAAGATAGGACATGACTCTTTCCCTAAGTTGCAATCATTGAATTAGCTAGTAAGGAGGAACAAGTGACATACCTTTGTATCGCTTCCTTAGGTCTCTGTTTCTCCCGCTTCGCTCCGATGCTCCTGTGACGTCAATTCCAAGACAACACGAACCAACCAAAGTGAATATAGAAAAATGTATTCAACGTCAACTTATGCATATGATCAAGGAATTACACAATAAAGTAAGAGTGACTTTATGGGAAAGGGACATGCCACTGTATCATATTAATTGAAAGTAGAAGATATAACCTAATTGCCTTGATGTCACAAGCTTACTTTTGGTGAATCTTGGTTACAACACACACACTTGCTGTGTACTTGCATGAAGAAGATCCAATTCCTGTTGATAGACCAATTAGAGTCTCCAAGCTTTTGTCTAAACAAGGTTCTTCACACAATTCCTTCACCAATTATTCAATTAATCTTGCTTAACCTTTTCCATGAGAATCCTTTCAATATATAGTAGAGGGTGAGATGGTTACATGTATGAGAATGATCCAATCAAATTAGAGAACCCAGTAAAGTGACAACCATATGAATGCCAACTCATTCTTTAGAAGATTCCCTTCTAGAACCCTCGAGACCTCTTCTCTTTCCAATTCTTAAAAACAAGTTCACACCCTAAATGAAGGAGGCCTGTGAGAATGAGGCATTCTCGCACCCTAGGCTATAGGCAGCCTATGAACTCACTTTGAAATATGTATTCTGGAAGGAAATAAATGCCACTTTTCTCAGGAGAAAGTTCTAGTTGGGAGCCTGAATACACCCTTGTTAAGATATCACCAAGATGACCAAAATCATGTGTAACAATATTCTCAATGATATCCAAAGGAATGATTGAGCCCCCAAAATGAATCTCCTTAACTACACCTTTCCAATAGGCTATCATACGCCTAAAATGAAGATCGTATGCAAAAGTTACGACCCTGGGAAGTTGATGTACTAACTTACCCAAACAGGGCCCAGATGACTTTTGGCACTTCATCTCCTAGGGTTAGTTTTTTTGGATGTCTAGGGTTTTTGGCATTCCTGTTTATTGTAAAAGGGCCTTTAGAGCCTCATTGCAATCATATTCTTGCGAAAGAGCGCAGCCATCACATCTCTTCTCAGAGATAAGCCACCACCATTCCAACAAGCTTGTTTCCATTGCATTTTACAATTTCAATTTATTTCCTTATTGAATAGAAAACCAGTTTTACTGTATTTTTGTTATTTTTTTGTTAAGCACCTGTTAATAATCTGTAGTCATTTCGTTCCACTCATAAAATCTGGATCAACCAATCCAAATATTTCACATAATCTGATGTTCAGAAATTCAAGGGATTTGAAAGAATAACTTCACTCATGAACTATAGCCTTCAGTGGAATATGTAACCTTTGCAAGGATCCACACAACATTCATGAAAGAAATATTTACCCAATATTTAATTAAGAACATAAGTAAACTATTTTGAAATTAAACTAATATGAACAACATATAAACCCACTCCAGTGTAAATATGAACCTAAATAAAATAAAAGGGTAACATGGACCGAATTGGTGGGACCTCCTAATCAACTTCATGTTTTCTAAAAACTTATAGACTTAAAATAAAATTGAAACACAAATTCTTATCTTAGAACATTAGCACAATCCTTTGTATTAATGAAGGTTCAACAATAATACAATAAAATTGATCTATGCATAATATTATCTAGTTTATATCTAGATCTATCTCTCCTATTGATATCCTCCGCACCTTTATTTATACATGAGAGGTGGGAACCAACTCAAAACAATCTTCACAATTTTAGCCAAATAGTTGCTAACTGGAAAACAAATAATTTTGGCCTTTTTTACAAATTTGTGTGCAACATGTAATTTGGGAAAATCCTTGTTGAAGATATTCCTACATCTATTAAAACATTTTTATTTCAAAAATATACCCATATTGTACTCAACTTATCATATTTTGAACAAAACCCATGTTTTAGTTTTCTGAATTTTTTCTCCATCTCATAAATTGCTCTAGAAATTAGTTGTTTGAAAATTTCTGCTAATTTGAAACATAACAAAAAAATTGGGCTTTACATATTTAGAAAAATGTCCATATCTCCCAAACCGTACCTTAGTTTGGAAATCATCTTGTTTATTTCTCATTTTGGACCTAAAACCCATGTCTTGGATTTTCTAGATTCAACTTCAATGCCTTGGAATTTGTGTCAGAAGTTGACTACCTGGAAACTACTGTTATTTTTGGTTGAAACATTGTTTATGAGATGGAGGTTCACATGTGCAACTTGTCGAGACCCAATTTTTTGGATCAAATTTTTCATGCGCACAAAAATGAATTTATCCACACTCATTTCATAAGTTTTGCGCACATATACAGGAATCCATAGAGGAAAGCTATAATGAGCCCAACAGACTGATTTTTATTAGTAGTGCACCAATTATAGAGAATAACAATTGCACATTGGTCTACATTTTTTCAGTTGCATCGGAAACCAAGAGGATTCTCACCGGAACCAAGAAAATGATCATCAAGAAATCTCCTAAAATTATTATCTTCAACAATAGATGAAGACATGTGGCAGCTAGAAGATGAGTTGACTCAAAAGTTAATATTCCCCCTGATGTAGAGAGTCCACATGGAGCATTGGTAGGAACTAGAAGCATGCAAGGTAATTGGATCAGAGAAGAAAATGGAACATAGAAGAAAGTGACAAAGCTCCCCAACAACTAAAGATATAAAAAGGAGCTCTAAGCTCATAATAGGAGTTAGCTAGTTCATATGTAAAACAACAGATTGGATATCGGCCTTGAGTTCAATTTGTGCTTGTTGTAATCCTATGATGTTATGAATATATTCTTGTGTGTTTGTTCTATATGATCCAAAAGAGATGTTCATTATGTACCATATTGTATTCCCGCTATTATAAATATTAATGATATGAAATCCTATAGATGTCCTAAGAAGTTGTTCAACTTACTGTATGTCTCAAATATGATATGATGTTTCCATTAATAAAGATATGACAGTCCTGATATATTCTGTGTCTGTTATCAATGAATTGGTTATGAGTGTGGATAGTTTTAATTCTTAGTCCTAAAATATTCTATTAGACATGAGTTGTATGGACATCAATTGTAGTAATGTTTCGTATGTTTAATCCTCCATTTCCGACAAAATACCTTATGGTCTATGTGATCCTCTCTACATCTAGGGTGAGACCTTTCTTGACCTTGTCCAAGGATTGATATGCCGATGCATTGAGGTTTTGTTGGCCACACTCTGGACAAACTCTAGGTCTAAACCTCCCTAGTGTTAGGAAGGTCGGTGCAAATGCAAACATGGACCAAAACGACAAAAAAATGCGCAACAAATGGTTTTGTTTCTAGGACCTGAAGTCTTATTAAGATCAATATAGGAAAATAAAAATGTGATGTTATCCTACTAAGGAGGAGATTCAAGACTGGAAAGAAGTGAGAGAAGATGACTTTTCCCTGTAAGATATCCAAGTATTGTAGGTAAATGAGAAGGAATGGAAAGATATAAACATTCTTGAACATGCATGAGCTCTTCTTCAGAGAATTTCCATGTATACTACATGAGTGGCTAAAAATACAAGTTGTTTTCATCTCAGTCGTGTTATTAGTGGAACTGATAGTTTGGGATCAAGCCAAGATTTACAGTTTGAAGGTGCTAGATAACATGTGGAATCAGGCAATTGATTTTTGGTTCACTCGAGTGAAAGAAGGCTATATTATCAAGTTCACTATTCAATATAGTCATTCTTTCAATGATGATGAAAGAAAGTGTTGGAATACTTTTAAAATTTTAAGTCTTAAGGAAGGTACAATGTCCATCGTCGATTAAGTTTTCCCCGTCGATCGAACGACCCCTTTTTCCTCGAGTTTTTGGAGCCACTTGATTGTTAAAAAGGTCAAGCCTCTAGAGACTGCTTCAGAGTTTCAGGCTTTGGAGTTTTTTTCTTTGAGCGTTTCACCAGGTAGAAACTCCAATGTCTGAATGTCTGACAAGTTTTCTAAGGATCCTAGTCCCAATACACGTGTACCCCAAATAAGATTTGACACATCGTTACGGGTAATGGCATGTCAAAAAAGTAATAAATTTAATTTGTGGACGCATGAAAATTCAAATAACTAAAAGATAAACCCCAATTAAAAGTTAAATAGTAAGCTTCGTGCATCTGGAGTTCGGATATTCACCATTCATCATTCTCTAGATTCACAAAATCCGAACTCTTGAAATACGGTAAACACTAAGCATGGTTAATTAAAGATTAAATACAATTAGCTAATAATTAATCACTTCATGATTTTGAGTTTCAGAAATCTTATCTCGAGCTACTATCAAAATCCTGAAGTCCGAAAACCCAAAAAACACTTAACGATAAACACAACTAATTAATGGGTTAAACAAGATTATCTCACAATTCAGTTTTCGCTAAACCGAGTTTCGAGAAGTTTCAAATCTTATGTATCTAAGCTCTTGGTTGTGAAACCCCAAATATTAGTGGCATTAATTACTGCTCAACGACAATGATTTTGAATAAGATCACATAACACCGCCTAGCTTTTTCATTAAAGTTAGCGAATACATTGTCAGTAAAGGTATTCTTAAATTGATACACTTAAGGTGAAAAAAGATATAAAGTTTGAATTCCATTTGAATTTTCATAGAACAACAACCTTTAACAAACTAAGAATTTTATGTGTTTCCATGTAACATGAAGCACAGTTCTGAGCTTACTACTATCATGGCTCCGCGGAAAATGTCTTAAAAGCGACTGGTGAAAGCACAAGCCAGAACACAAATGTCCTCTCGAAAACATTGCCAAGAGTTGTAGATAGCATGAAAACCTGGACGCAGGTGTTTTATATCCTACAATACGAGCTAATGAACTTCCTAGAAGAGTCGAGATATGAGGTGACCAAAACTCAAGCGACGAAGCTCAAATACATATCTCAATCAAAGTTGCATAAAATAGCCACATGTTTGAGACTCATTCCGTATAACGACATGATAGGATAGGCCCTGGAGAACGTTGATATCTCAACTAGGAGAATCTGCAATTCATAGAAAGTTGTTGTTGGGTATTTTCAACTGGAACATATACATGTGATGTACAAATTGTCCTTGGCTTTCAAATACAGGTACAATGTCGCTTTCTTAACATAGTTTGATGAAGAAGAGTGCATGCAAGGTGGAAAGAATTACCTTGACTTAATCAAGAACTGGTGGGCACACCATGAGAAGTTCTGAGTAGACACCCATGGAATATATGCCACTACATCATTAGATTCCCATATGATGTATGTGGCCATGATGCTATGTATAATTTTCGAGAAAGAAACCTCTGCTCACTTCTTGTTATCATCAGTACCAATCATGCATGAAGTTGCAGAAGGTTTTTCTTTCAATTGGGCCAAGATATTATCAGAAAATTTGGCCGAGGAAATCATTGAATATTAGTCATTAAAAGACAAAGGGAAACCTGCCCCTTTCTACATGTCAACATACATTATGGATGCCATTTGTTTTATGATGTCGTTTCCTTTGATGAGCTGGAGCTGGACTCCAACCAATGTTGAGCCCATACATTTCTATCATTCCAAGCTATGGGATGATAAAGAAAAATATTTCTTTTATGAAAGCTACAACTATGTGGTGGCGTCGATGCATATTTCTCTCTACGGTTTCCCACCTCCCATAGTTTCAAACAAGAACTTGACAAACCTAGGGAAAATAGTGGACTGGTACATTGAGGAACATTTCTCCTACATCAAGGTTTTTGGGTTTTCAGTTCCCCCACATGCTTTACCAAAGTTTCTACTAGATTGGTTGGTGTGCTGATAGATATCCTATCAAACTGTAACAGGGGGAATCAACAAATAATTAAAAGCAACGCAGAAAAATGTATGGTTGACCTTCCATTTACAAATTGGTATGTTCTCATTGTTTGATTTCAGCCACTTGAAAGTAGATGCCACAACACTCGAAGACATTGACATGGTTGATATTGAGTTCAAGAAGCATGATCCCCACAAGATCATGGAAAACCACCTAGCTCAATACAATATAAAGAGATATGAGCATGAAGATTCCCCACAGGATGAAATATTCCAGGGAGTAAGGTCATACTAGGAGGTGTTGAGAAGAGTCCAAACTTTGGATCCAGATAAATTAGCCGAGTTCTATAATTTCCAAAGACATAGAAGAAACAATTTACCTACAGTCTTACAGGGAGAAAACTAGACACCTCCATATACACAAGAAGTTGTGACTCAGGGTTTAGAAATAGGAAGTTCCAGTGGACAAGACACTCATAAGAGTTTGGAGAAAACCGATGTTTTAACACACAGAGAAAATATCGCATTACCAAATACACTTGGTAATCAAGCTAAAGCTCAAATTGAAGTTGTGTTAAAAAATAAGACAGGAAACACCATCTTCCACACCAGATAAACCGTCTACTAAGATAGCAAGGAAATAACCATCCATGGAGATAGGTATTCCTATCAATTCGTTAACACATTTACAGTCCAGTCAGGGGAACCCAAATGCCCAAGTCATATTTATAGAAGTTCTTACTCCTATTTCGACAGAAGAAATGCCCCCTTCTGACTTCTTTTTCAACAAGAAGAGGAGGGATATAGTTAAAAGAGAAACACACCAAAAGGAGGGTGCCATTGTCAAAAGACACAAAGTGTTGTATGATGGAAAAGCCTTAGATGAGGCATTCTTCGCTATGGAAATGGTAGGCTCACTAAGGGATTTTTACATGACAAATCGATGTTCAGTAGGGAATCTAGAGGAAAAAATAAAACAAAAGAATCTTTTAATGAGGCAGTTGTAGAACCAAATAAAGACTATGGAATAGAGTGTAAAAAGTAAGATGAACCAGGATTTAAATCAGATCGGAGCTTACGAGAGGCATCAAATTCAACAACTACAAGCGAGCATTGAGGAGTTTCAAAGGAATTCACAGGATGATAGAGAATCATCCACTCAGAAAGAAGAATTGATCAAACAAATTCAGGCCAAGGTACATTTAGCTGAAGTTATAGTAGTGGAGGTAGCAGCTTTGCAAGCTCAGGAATTGGAGGTGCACGAGAAGCTGGAATTAAGCCAGCAAAACCTTTTTATGAAAGTGGAAGTTGTTCAAAGATGTTATCGGGTGGTAGACCTTTCTCTAAAAAACATTTACATTAAGGAGAGAGAAGCCACTATATCTCTAGCTACGTTCCAGGAGGTCATTTTAATAGTTGTAAGGGATGAAATGGAAAAGATCCCTCGATTGTCTCTTTCGAAGAAAACTCGAGGTGACATAATCTTGAAGACATGGGAGACAAATCTGGATGAAAGAAAAATATTATCTAGGGAAGTAAATAAGGCTTGTGAGGAAGCATTGTATTCACTCAACAAGGGGTTACTAGATGTTGAAAGAGATAGTATCTCTGAGGCCCTAGGGTAGATTGACATAACAAAAAATAAACTTAATGCTAAGACAAGCATAGAAGATGCCTACGCAACCATCCAACAATTGAAACAAATCGACCTTATACAGATTAATAGGAGGATAGTAAATCCCAGTTTACAACTATAGACTATATCTTTGGAAGCAAGGAAAATACATGATAGGTTTCCTCATATAGAAAATAAGTTGTATATTTTTGAGGCGAATGACACAACAAAATCTTCCAGGTTAGTAGTGTAGCTAGTAAGCAGATGTGTCTAGTGTGTCGAACATGGGAAATATAGCACATATGGAAACAAAAGAGACAACCCACACTTACTATTTCCATGAGTGATGATCAGATGCCCGCTGTATCTAAGCTGGAGGATATGAAGAAGAAACATTTCTACCTGCATGCGAAGAGACAAAGTAAATGATTATGGGACCTTTCAGTTTTCATATTGTAATATTTATCATTTTAGGTTATGAGAAGTCCAACTATTTTAGGTTGAGACCATTTTGTATAAATATCTAAATCAAAGACTTATTTTAGGCTGGTTCTTGCCAGATGTAATAGAGAAAACTCTCCTTTTGTGAGTGTTATACAAGTGCAGACAGGGATTCCAACTTTTGTGTTGTTTGAGTTATGTTTTTATCTTGTATTTCATATCTCTAGCTTTCTTTATGTTATTCCTTGATAAGTGAGTGTTTGCAATTTAGTACTACTTCTACTGCAATCACATTAAACCAATTATTTGATAAGAAAATAGTTTTTCCTCTGTATTCACTATAAGTAAATACAATACTTGTGAGCTACTTGGATCATTGTATCTCATATCCTTTCAAGGGTGCATTATTTATTTTCTTCTACTGTGAAGATGGTAAGATTCATCTTCCATTGATGCCTCATTTTTCTTCACAGTTTTGTAAGTTTCTCCCACATCATCTAATTTTATAAATCGACTCAGACAACAAATTACGGCCTCTATCCTGCTCTGTCATTAATTTCATTTGAGGATTAATTATTATATAACTAACAAAAGAAAAAACAGTTTTTCCTCTGTATTCACTATAAGTAAATACAATACTTGTGAGCTACTTGGATCATTGTATCTCATATCCTTTCAAGGGTGCATTATTTATTTTCTTCTACTATGAACATGGTAAGATTCATCTTCCATTGATGCCTCATTTTGCTTCACAGTTTTGTAAGTTTCTCCCACATCATCTAATTTTATAAATCGACTCAGACAAAAAATTACGCCCTCTATCATGCTCTGTCATTAATTTCATTTGAGGATTAATTATTATATAACTAACAGAAGAAAAAACACCTTTTAAAAACATTCCTTTATATTTTTTATGCCTGGCATTTTTCTTTGAGCCATAATTTTAATATTAGGAAAAACATCTTTTTGGCGCCACTGCTAGGGATAGAGAAACAAAGTTATTTTTCCCTGGGGAAATGAAAAGGTAAGATTTTATCTTTGATAGTGAACAAATATTGAATATTGTATCAAGGCTATTTTTATCTTTCACTTGGTGAATCCACTACAAATAAACTGACATTCAGTCGAAAGAATACTAGGAAGAACCCAAACGATCAACAAACTATGCCTGTATTTGATCTCGAAAAGTTGTTAAAAGCCAAGGGATACCTCAAGTCTATTGCTTCATATTCAGGTAATAAGTACCAACCCAAAATAACTTAAGTGAATACTAAGGTTTCGATTGAAGGATTAACTCCTGAATAAAATTTTATAAAAACACTTTTTGCGGAGGCCTCAACTAGAGAAACTGAAATAAAGATTGATATTGACCCATCTGATACTCATAACAGTCTGAATAAAGGATCCTCTTCTATACCTACTATTGTTACTTTTCTTTCTACCCCGTCCTCACCCAAAAAAAAGGTTTTTGTTCTCTGAAATCCCGAGGAGTGCACTTTATACCCTGATTCATCTCCGGTTGGTTCACCTATCTATACATATTGTAAGTATGAAGAAGCTAGTCCATGTTTCCCATTCCCTCATCTTCTAGACTTCATGTCTTATAACGATCATTTTCCAATTTTTCCTTCGCTACATTCGGAGGAAATTGAAAAGTCACCGCTTTGGTCCTTAGCAGTTTACAAAAACCCTCTCTTTAACTCCCGAAGTTCATCCCCTCTACTTTAAATGGCTGTTGTTGGAGGAGGTAGCGCTGGAGGTGGTTCTGGAGGCAATGCTGGAACTAGAGGTGGTGTTGGAGGAGGAGGTGGTCAAGGACCACCTCATCCCCCTAGGATTTTGGCTAAAGTGGTGGCCAAATATTCTCCTTTAGCCTGTTCCCCTGTCCTTCATGATTTACCAGAAAATTATAAGAACTTATTGAAATTCATGGGAGAAGGATATTTAACTACCATAGAGCACATAAACATTTTTGACCAATTCGTTGATATCCTTGACATTGAGCATGAGGATGTTTACTCGAGATTTTTAGTGCAACAGTTTGAAGGACAAGTAAGAATCTAGTTTCGAGGGCTCCCAATAGGTTCTGTAGGGTCTTATGACGCATTAGAAAACACTTTCTTAAGGTAGTGGGGAGAAAAGAAAGATCACTTGTATTATCTAACGGAATTTGGGGCTCTAAGGAAAAATAATTCTGAGTTAGTCCTAGAATTCATCCAAAGGTTTAATAAACTCCATCATTATATTCCGGTAGAATTTAAACCCTCTAAACCCACAACTAATGTGACTTTCAAAGGGGATTTTGATCCTGACTTTACCCTACTTTTAAGGGAAAGGAGATCTTCTAACCTCATAGGAAGGTAGGATGACACCATTGAAATCGATTCGAACATGATGGCATCAGGTAAAATAAAATCCAAGGTTGAGACAAGAACCAAAGAAGCTAAACGCTTCAGGGAATAGGCTGAATCCTCTGGATCTGGGAGGTCCGCAGAGGAAAAAATAGATGACATGGATAAGATAATCAAAGAGTTATCCAATAAAATATCTAGAATGGAACTATACCAAGCTAAGACTGATCCTTTTGCTAAGAGATATTTCAAAAGAAATCCCAACCCCGAGATCCAGCAGAGACAAGTGAAAATTGAGGACCAAAAAATCAAAGCCCCTTTTAAAACATAAAACTTCATGAAAAATGATGATATGCAAGACTATGATGGGTTAGGTGAAGATATAAAAAACTTTACTGATAACGACCAAGAACCTCACCTAACCATAAAGGATTACAAAATGTCTTTAGATCAAGAACCATTGTTTGGAAATGAGGAAAGTATAAATAATCTGGGAGAGTATGACTATCAAGGAATCACTAAGTCTATAATGGTCAAGATTCAACAGGAATATAATATAAGGCCTAGAGATAAAAATCCTGCAACCACTCCATCGAAGAAGATATTTTTGAGAACTAAAATGAATGAGGAAGTCCAACCATCCACTAAAACGCAAGCTGCCAAAAAAAAAACCAGTTGAAATGCAAGATGCCAAAAAAAACCAGCCGAAACAAAATCAACGCAGACTAATAGGCCGGAAAAAAGAGAAACAAAGATGCCAACCAGAGAATCCAACATGACAATTGGAATTTTCAATATGGAAAATGAAATTAATAAAATCAAAATTCCTGTACCTTTGGTTGAACTAGCAAACAGTCTGATGTATAGAAAGAAAAGTGCCAAGATGATAACTATCTCGGATGTTGAAAGTCATGTAGATGTTATTAATTTAGAAGATGATAGACCTACTATAATATTTGGTCCGCATATCAAAAATTCTAAAGATTATGTTGCTCCTTTTTATATTACATTGACTGTGCATGATCACCTACTCCATAACTGTATCTTGGATTCTGGAGCCTCCCACAACTTAATGCCCAAATTTAATATGGAAAAATTGAGTCTCGAGGTTACTAGACCATACTAAGATGTTTATTCTTTTGATTCAAGAAAATTTAAGTGTCTCGATATGATTAAAGGTTTGCTGGTTAATCTTGCATAGATTCCTGTAAAGAGTAGTCTTATGGATGTAATCGTTGTTGATGTCCCTGCGAAGTATGGCATGTTGTTATCCAGGTCTTGGGGCACCAAACTCGGAGGATCAATTCAACTGGACATGACGTATGCCACGATCCCAATTTTCGGTGGACATCTCACCCATTTATACAGAGAGACAAGGTTGGAATATACTGTAAGTGACCCATAGAACCCAAATAATTACTTGTTATATGTCGTCGATCAACATCTAGGAAACTGTATATTATCAATTGATGATAATTTCGATGAATGTACAAAATAAAATTGTACAGAAGAAGAAAATAAAATAATAGGAAAAAGAAACAAAAACATAAATAGTACAGGAGGTTGGAAAATGTTATTTGATGGTGCTTTGTCTTGGGAAGGAGGAGGAGTTGGAGTGTTGTTTGTGGAACTCGGAGGTGAATTCATTATTCCTTTCTCATAGAGATTACAGTGGGACATTGATTATAAAAATAACATATGCGAGTATGAAGCTCTGGTCTTAGGATTAGAGGCTGCAAAAAAGTTGAAAATTGAAAATCTAATAGTCTACGGTGATGCAAAATTGATTGTAAAATAGATATGGAAACAATATCAAGACAAACATCCAAGGTTAAGGTCATATAAAAACCATGTCTAGGATTTGATAGAAAAAAATTTCTCCTCGTTTAATATTCATCACATTCCTAGAGTAGAAAATCAACAAGTTGATTCTCTAGCGAAAGTAGCTGCTAGTTTTATGCCACCTGTCGTCCTGAAGATAAAATATCACATAGAAATGAGGCACATGCCTTCAATACCAAATAATGTCCAACACTGGCAGGTCTTTGAAGACGATGAGAATATTAAGCAATTTCTCGAAATGGTGGATGAATTTTCTGAAACGCACATTGACCAGGAAAATTAGAATGACCCTACTTGGATCATGCAGGAAGGGGAAGATCTTCAGAAGTTCCAGGATAAGATCACTGACCACCACATGTTGGTGCTGAAAAAAAATCAGATCCATAAAGGTCTAATCCCTTTAGAAAGATTATTTTATTAGAATGATATACCCATAAAGTCTACCTTGCAACTGCAACCCGAAGAGGTCGAAGATTTTACTATAGGCACTAAGGAAACCCCTAAAATGGTCAAAATATCTAAATACCTTCCACCCGAGATAAAAATTAAACATGTTGAAATGCTCAAACAATACAAAAATATCTTCGCTTGGTCTTATGAAGAACCAAAAGCTTACGAGACCACTTTCATCGAACATAAAATCCCTTTAAAGAAGGGCATCAAACCTTTTAGACAGAAACTCAAAAATATAAACCCTATACTCCTTCCTGTAATAGAAAGGGAGGTAAAAAATATCCTTGACACAAATATTATTATTCCACTTAGGTATTCTGAGTGGGTAGCCAACTTAGTTCTAGTCAGAAAGAAGAACGGTGAAATCAGGCTCTACGTGGATTTCAGAAACCTAAACAGATCATCCCTTAAAGACAACTATTCGCTCCCTAAAATGGATTACGTTCTGTAAAAAGTGGTTGGGGAAAACATAATGTATATGATTCATGTATTTTTAGGTTACAATCAAATTGCAGTCCATGAACATGACAAAGAAAAAACTACGTTTACCACTCCATAGGGTACTTTCATGTACGATAAAATGTCATTCGGTCTGATGAATGTAGGGGCCACCTTCCAATGAGCAATGGACATAGCCTTTGTTGGTGAGAGAGATAAGTTTGTTGTTATTTATCTCGATGATTTAACTATTTTTTCTAACTCAAATGCAGAGCACTTGGTACACCTCAAACAAACATTCGGGAAATGTAGAAAATTCGGTTTATCACTCAACCCTAAGAAATACCATTTTGCAATGCAAGATGGTAAACTATTGGGCCACATAGTATCTAGAGAAGGAATCAAAACCAATCCTAAAAGGGTTGAAGCTATATATGCAATCAATATTCCTAGAAACAGAAAGGAAATCCAGTCTTTTTTAGTTAAAATAATTTTTTTAAGAAGATTCATTCCAAATTTCCCTGAAATTGTTAAACTGATTACAAATATGCTGAAAAAAGACAGCGAGGTCAAATGGACAACCAAAGATAAAGAATTATTTGAACGCATCAAGAAATTAATAGGGGAAGCATTGGTGCTATCCAACCAAGACTACATGAAAGAGTTCCTGATCTTTTCATTCACATCTGAACATACTATCGCAGTCGTGCTCTTACAGAAGAATGATGAAGGTTTCGAGCACCTGATAGATTATTTTAGTAAAATCCTCAGAGATGCCGAGTTGAAATATGATATACTGGAAAACTAGACATACGCTATGGTATAGGCCGTCAAAGATTTCAGGACTTACATGATGCATTCCAAAATAATTTCCTATGTACCAACCAACTCTGTTAAAGAAATATTCGTTCAACCAGATAGTGATTGAAGTAGGGGCCGATGGCTAGCCAAGATTCAGGAATTTGATATTGAGGCAAAACCAACTAAACTCATCAAAGGTTAAGGCCTGGCTAAGCTATTAGCTGAAACAAATTTCAGAGCACTCAGGATAAATCATCTACAGTCTTACATAGACCTTTCAAATATAGAATAATTCGATGATCAGACACCTGCAACTTAGATTCAAGGAAAATTTTCCTCCTCTTCTTGGTATGGTGACATAGTTTCATACCTACTAACTCTTCAGTTCCCAAGTGATATGACTACTTCTAAGGTGAGAACATTGAAGATACACGCGGTAAAATATTGCATCATCGACAACCAACTGTATTGGAAGGATCCCCTAGGCCTTTTACGAAGTTGTCTAATAGAATATGAAATGTTGAATGTTATAAATGTGTTTAATGAATGGGTCTATTAAGGACACCATTCCTGGAGGGAAAGGGACTATACAATCTTGAGATTTGGATACTATTGACCGAAATTATTTACTGACGTGAATACTAAAGTCAGAGCCTGTAACTCTTGTCAACTATTCTCAAGCAAGCAAAAGCATCCAGCACTACCCTTGATTCCAGTCAAAGTAGAAGCTCCATTTCAACAATGGGGTTTGGATTTTATTGGAGAAATCCATCCACAATGTAGTGCACAACATAAATGGATTTTAACCGCCACAAACTATTTCACTAAATGGGTAGAGGCCATTTCGACATGAAATGATACAGATTCATTGGTGATCAATTTATTAGAGGAAAACATTTTATCAAGATTCGACTGTCCTTGGAAGATAGTTATGGATAATGACCAAGCCTTCAAATCCATGGCGATGGTTAGTTTTTGTCAAAAGTATAACATTGTATTAGGACATTCCACAACCTACTATCTTCAGGGAAATGAATTAGCCAAATTATTGAATAAGAGCCTAATCACCATAATAAAAAAGGTGTTGACTGAAAATAAGAAAGCCTGGCATGTTCACTTGAAATACACTTTGTGGGAAAATCGAATCATCACTAAGAAATCAATCAGAATGTCTCCTTTCCAAATGGTGTACGGTATTGACTTGGTCCTTCCCATAAATCTTGCTCTTCCCATGATGAAACTTTGTCAAGATCTAAAGGAAGAACCGAATGATGTTACCATAAGAATAAATCAGTTAATTGAATTCCATCAAAATAGGGCTAAGGTGGATGAGAAACTTCAGAGATATCAAGATAATAAGAAAGACCTGTTTGATAAAAAAGCTAAAGATAGGGAATTTCTCCCTCATGACCTAGTTTTGAAGTGGGATGCTAGAAAATAAGATGTAGGAAAACATGGAAAGTTTGATCACATCTAGTTTGGACCTTTCAGTATCGTATCTTCTCAGAGAAAGAATTCATTCTTATTAGAAAACCTTGATTGGAAAATCCTTAACGCCCCTATCAACGGGCGTTACCTGAAACACTTCATGAAATAATCAAATTCCAAATCCCCATTGTACATATTAGTTTTATTTTCATGTTTTGATTTGCAGTTTTTCGTTTCTTTGGTAAGTTTTTACTTTTATTGTAAATAAGACCAGTTTTGTTGTTTTCATAAAAAACATAAATATTAAAACAACACATATCGTTTCATTTTCTGCAAAAATTATGACATTTTCATGTTTATTTTAAGGCATAATACTTATCGATAGTCGAGAAATAAGGATGTATCAAAAACCAACACTCACTTTTCAGAATGGTTGGCTTTCTCGCAAAACAAGTGATAAATTAATAATGGTTTTGATTGAAAATACAAATGAAATCCAAGGTATGAAATTCTATGCTTATTTTTATTCAAACAATAATGTTAAAAGAAGTCTTATAAAACCTAAATAAGGTTTTACTCATGTAAAAATGGTCACCTGATCAAAGATTAGAAAAATACAAGATTCTAAATTTTCCGAATCAAACGAAAATAATACGAAGGTAAAAGGAAAATAAGAATAAAAGAATCTCACTAATCAAGAAGTAGGATGGAGTGGAAATTAGATCCCTTTCAAAACCTCTGAATCCTTGTTTTGTTCCCTTCTAGCACATCCGAAAGTTTTTATTCTATCCCGATTTTCACTACCTGATCTTAAATCTTCACAATAAGATAGATTTTTCCATGACTTAGGAAGCCTAAAAAACCATACCTTCAAAATGAGAGTGGGATAAAATATTTATGGTTCCTCTGATTTTAACTGAAATAAAGTATGTCTAGGCTAATCCTGACTACTTCATCCCTTCTAGCAAATTTAAATTGATTAGTTTCGCTCAAGGAAAATCCCTGGAAAATAAAAACTCCCTGTGAGAACTTCCTTGTAGGATAAGGTGTTTTGAAGGTTGGGAGAGGATTAGTCCGGAGTAAATCAAAGTGAGTTGATAAAAATTCGGTGCTAAAATATAAACATATATCATCCCCTATATGATGCATACAAATTGATTTCCCCCACTTTAGAAATATTAAAATATAAGACATATGGTGAAAGGAAATTCAAAATTCGATTGCTCCCATCTTGTCCAAAAGAGATGATGAAAGGAAATTCATTTAAATGATTTCCCTCCTCTCAGCAAAGTGCAAATTTAAGTGGTGAAAGGAAATTCAATGGGAAATGTAGATAACTTCACTGGGGTACTAAACAGGCTCACTAGCAGTGAAGCAATGCCTATGATAGCTGCAAGGTTGTTATACATGTATATAATGTACTTTGGTAGCTAGTTCTCTTTTCGACAAGATTTACATCCTAAACCAACGAGGGACTCCCAAAAACTAAATCGTTAATTTTTATTTTCCTTGATGTGAATAAAATCGACCAGAGTCTGATAGATCGATTAAGTTTGTTTTGATTGTCTTAAGCAAATCCACAATTAGTTTCAAAAAAAAAGCAACTATTAATAGCCTAAACTCAAGATCGGTGAATGATTAAGTTTTTGAAAGTTTTCTGAGACAAGGCTGAAGTCTTATTTCTTTCTATATGATTTTTCAAAGGTGTTTCCTGGAAACCCAGTGATGACTCCATTAAGCCAATAGAGGCACTTGGTCTACTATTCTTCCATGCTTCGCAGGGAGACGCGATCCTCATATGGAGCCTATGTTGGAAAAAATTTAAAATTTTAAGCTTTAATGCGCATATAATGTCCATCGTCGATTAAGTTTTCCCCGTTGATTGAATGAACCATTTTTCCCCAAGTTTTTTGAGCTTCCTGATTGTTAAAAGGGTTAAGCCTCTAGAGACTTCTTTGGATTTCCGGGCTTCAGAGTTTCACGCTTTGAGCATTTCACCATCTAGCAACTCCAATGTCTCGATGTCCGAAAAGTGTTCTAAGGATCCTAGTCCCAATACATGTGTACCCTAAATAAGATTTGACACATCGTTACGGGTAATGGCTTGTCAAAAAAGTAATAAGGTTAATTCTCCTATGCACAAAATTGCAAATACCTAAAATCAAAACCCCAATTAAAAGTTAAATAGTAATCTTCACGCATCTGGAGTTCGGATATTCACCATTCATCACACTCTAGATTCACGAAATACAAACTCTGGAAATACCGTAAACACTAAGCATGGTTAATTAAAGATTAAAGAAAATTAGCTAATGATTAATCACATCGTGATTTTGAGTTTCGAAAATATTATTTCGAGCTACTATAAAAATCTCGAAGTCTGAAAACCCAAAAATCACTTAATGATAAACATAATTAATTAATGGGTTAAACAAGATTATCTCGCAATTGAGTTTTCACTAAACCGTGTTTTGGGAAGTTTCAAATCTTATTGATCCAAGCTCCTGGTTGCAAAACCCCAAATATTAATGGCATTCATTATGGCTCAACAAAAAGTATTTCGAATAAGATCGCAAATCACCCCCTATCTTTTTCATTAAAGTTATTGAATACATTATCAGTAAAGGTATTTATAAATTGATACACATAAGGTGAAAAAAGATATTGAATTTTGAATTCCATTTGCATTTTCATAGAACAACAAGATTTAATGGAATAATAAGTTTATGCATTTCCCTATAGCATGAAGCATAGTTCTAAGCTTACTATTATCATGGCTCCACGGAAAATGGATAAAACGACTAGTGAAAGCATGAGAAAGAACAAGGATACCATGAAAGCCTGGACGCAGGTGTCTGATATCCTACAATACGAGCTGATGAACTTCCCAGAAGAGTCGAGCTATGAGGTGACCAAAAAATCAGGCGATGAAGCACAAATACATAGTTTAACTAGAGATACACAAAATAGCCATGCGACCAAGACTCGTGTTGTTGAGAAATACTGAGAGGGGGGGTGAATCAGTGTTTTGAGCTATCAATCGATTTTTCACTTTTCTTTCACTGAAAATCTTAGTCTACTTTATAGAGACCAGTTGTTGTATATTCTTATAAA
>CBVK0101963962.1:0-17379 GCA_900067695.1 Picea abies | reverse complement strand
TCATTCTGGGGTCAGAGAGTGAGATTTCGTTTCTGAGCACGTACAAACCAGGACGGTTTTGGTTCAGTGGAAGTTAACGCAGCCATTCCCGGCCCCTTCCACCACCTCTCATCAACCATCATGGTATCTTTCAACATATCCCCCTCCCAACAATCATGCGACACATATTCATGATATAATTTACATTCATCGACCTTTTATACAAAGGTCTGTCAAATCAAACATTCACATCTTTGAGTTTTCCATAGTTCTTGGCCAATATAGTTATTTTTATAGACTGGGGGAAACTGGGTGTTACATACCACCCCTCCTTTCCTCATCACTTTGAAATATTTAATAGAAATGTCCATAATTACACGGTGGACTCAAGAGCTTCATCTAATGTCACGCCCCTAAAATTCGGTGAGAAGCTTAATATCAAACTTGAATCATCTGACATTCATATTATTCAGTTAGACAGAACCAAAGTTAAAGTTATTGGAGAATTGAAAAAAGTGTTGATCAGGATGTTTGTGAATCCAAAAGTTCATCAAACTATAGATATAATAGTATTAGATATACCATAAAACTATGGCATGTTGTTAAGTCAATATTGGTCAGCTATGTTAAATGGCTACTTCGCTACCAATTGGTCCCACTTATTGGTCCCTTATAATGGAAAAATGAATCAAATCAGGATTGATAGAGAAATACATATGAAACATGTCATTACTGACTTGAATGACCCAAATGAACTGGTAATGTTTAACAATTTAATTCTGGGTAATTATTCGTATGAAACATTTGTTGGGAATTTCACAGCTAAACCATAATCTCTCACAAAATATGACAAGCAATATGAAATCTTTCATTGCACCCATATTATTTAGCCCAACTGTAATATAACTGATCAAACTAACAACCCCTCTAATGTACAACCAACATAGTTTCTAGAGATAGATTAGAAAAACACATTGACTCTAGTAACCCCATTAAAACAAAAAAATATGAAAATTCAAAAAAACTAATTGAAATATAAAAAGGAGATCTTGACATGTGGACACTACTTTTCAATGGATCCAAGTATTTAGAAGGTGCAAGCATGGGTTGCATACTAAAATACCCAAAGGGTACTAAAATGTTAATTTCATGTAGACTAGAATTTCCTTCCACCAACAATAGTGTCAAATACAAAGCCCTAGTATAGGGGCTAAGGAAGGCAGTCGACTTGAAAGAAGAAAAATCAAGGTATTTGGTGATTCTGAAATCATGGTCAGATAGGTACGAAAAACCATTCATCGTCTTTTAAGTCACTTGAAAAATTATCAGGCTGAGGTTTGGGAACTTATTAAATATTTTGCCGCATTTAATATTAATACCATTACCTGATCATTGAATTCTAACGCTTATTTGTTAGCTAACGTAGCATATAGATTAATACCCCCAGACAGATTGATGCCCTACTCCTTCTCTATTGAGGTTTTGTACAAGTCATCAATTTCTAACTATATCTTGAATTGGAGGGTTTTTGATGATGACCAACAACTCATAAATTTCCTACATCTCAAAGATACCTTCAAGGATTCTATCATAGATGAAGGTCAACATGACCTACTGATGAATACAGATAATAACGATTTCTCCGAAGAAACAAGCACATCAGACCCAACCAACAATATCCCTAGGAGTGTGGTTAGACTAGAAAATCTCTACGGCCTTCAAGATAAATTCAAAAAGGTCACCAACTGCAAGACCAATAACTCATATATGCAGTTTGAAGTAGTAAACTTGGGGTCAGATATCACATCTCAGAATGTTAACCTTGGGAAAAATTGCTCTCCTAAATAAGAGCAATTATATATCAAGTTATTCAAAGAGTATAAATAAATCTTCTCCTAGACGTATGAGGATCTAAAGACATATGATACAAATACTATACAACATTTCATTACCATGAAACCTCAAACCAAGCCATTCCAACAAAATTTGAGGAAGATGCATCCCAACCTTGAACCTCAAGTCAAAGTAGAGTTGAATAAATTGTTAGCTGCTAAATTCATTTTTCTAGTAAGACATACACAATGGATATCAAAATTAGTACCAGTAAGGAAGAAGAATGGGGATATCAGGCTTTGTGTAGAATTTAGAAATGTAAACAGAGCCTTAGAGAAAGATAACTACACCATGCCTCATATGCAACAAATTCTATAATGTGTGCCTGGATTAGAAAGACTCTCCCTACTAGATGGATCCTCATGATATAACCATGTCTTAGTGTCTCATGAAGATCAACTAAAGACAACATTAAAAACCAAATGGGGAACATATGCCTATAAGAATATGCATTTTAGATTGATAAATGTTGGAGCGACTTTTCAACGAGCCATTGACATTTCCTTTAGGGGTATACTGGGAGAATGTGCGGTAGTATACCTAGATGACGTAACCATATTCTTGAAAAATAGAGAATACCACATCTCTCATTTAAAGAAGGTATTCAACAAATGTAGGAGATACGACATCTCTCTTAACCCCAAGAAATCCATTTTTGCTGTTGATAAAGGAAAACTCCCGAGATTCATCGTTTCCAAGCATGATTGTAGATTCAACCTGAGAGAACTGAAGCAATCAATAAGATCCCTGCCCCTCATAAGAAGAAATCCATGCAGTCGTTCCTCGAGAGGATAAATTTTGTAAGATGCTTCATCACTAGTTTCACTGAAATGGTAAAACCCCTACAAGATATGATAAAAAAGAATGCTGAATTCAAATGGGGGTCGAAAGAAAAGGAGGATTTATACATAATCAAAGTAGATATTGCGCATGAACCTGCATTGTTGATCCCACATTTTGATTGATATTTTATCCTCTACACGTTCTCCTACGTTATTTCATTTGCAGTTGTCTTAACATAGAACAATTCATAAGGAGACGAGTTTCCTTTGGATTTTATGAGTTCAGGTCTACAAGGAGTTGAGATAAATTATCCTGAAGTTGATAAACATGCATATGTGATATTCAAAGTTGTCAAGCACTTTCAACCATTCTTACTTAAATCCAAAACCAAGGTTATTGTTCCCTACCTTGCTATCATAAATATCCTAGTAAAAAGAGACATATCATAAAAGCGAGCCAATTCGATTACGACCCTACAAGAATATAAACTGGAGATTAAACCTGCAAAAATCATTAAAGGGAAAGGACTATGCAAACTGGCCACAAAATCTCCATACATTGAGCCAAATGAAGATGCTCTATATCAAGATCATGAGCTATTTGAAAAAGAAGTCTGTTACATCCCAGTTATTTTAGACCCCTGGTTCTATGAAATGAAATACTACTTGAATCATGGATCGACCCCACATTATCTGGATCCCAAAAAGAAAAGGCCCTATAGGCTCAAATATTCCCAATATCAACTTATCTAGGGATTTCTATGCATAAAAACTATGATGGTGCTTTCCTAAGATGTGTGGAGAAAAGAGATGATGAGAAAGTCTTATCCTAACTCCATGATGGACTCCCTGGAGGACACTAAAGTGGAGATACTACTAAACACAAAATCCTCAGAACTAGATACTATCGACCCTCATTATTCAAAGATTCTCATGCATATGCAAGGAGATGCCAACAATGTAAAAGGTTAGCAGGAAGAGAGAAGAAATCCACATTTCCCCTACAACCAATGATTGTCGAACGCCCATCTCAACAATGGGGGTTCGACGTAATTGGGTGTTAGGATATTTAAACACTTAGGAATTAGTTAATATCTACTTGGTCTAATGTGTCGTTAGGTAAAGTGTGTTTTTTAGTATGCATTAGTATGCATTTGTATTTAGGAAATTCGACGATCACGGTATGTTCTCGACATAAATTGATCTGAAGGTTCATATTCTCCTTGATCTTAACAACCATTGATCTGTGGTTTAACACCCGATTGGTCCATGATCTCTATTTAAAGAGAATGGAGGTTCATTTTCCGATGATCTATTATGAAAAACTCTCTTGTAAAATATCTCTATAATATTTTTCTTTTGTATTAATAAACCGCTCCAAGTGGCCATGGATGTTTCCCTATAGGGGTTTTACCACACCAAAACATCGATGTGTTGATATTTTATTTGGTTGTGTGAGTGGTTATTGAAGGTGTTTGTCCTCTGTTGGAATACATGTGTTGTCGAACATGGTATCATAGCCTTTTTGAAGACCCACTCATGTTGTAGTTCAAGATCGTGAAGCCGAGTTGCCTCATATCCATTTTCTGCAATTTCCATACATTTATGGGTTGAGAGTACTATTCCACTGCATCCATAGCACTCATTTCAATAAGGAACACTTTTCGTTTCACTCAAAAAGGTTTCCGTTTGCCCAAGATACAACCATTTCAGCTAGATCCAGAGGTATAGAGCCTGAATACACCATTTTTAAATTTTTGCAGAGTATTATTTTGGTTTTATATTGTTTGTTTCTGGGTTTCTACTCTTTTAGATCTGCATAAGCTCTTTTTCCCGTGCCCTATGCAATCTCAACAAATCAGAAACATATATGAAAATGTGCATTTTCCGGGTAAGCTAACCGAGATTTAACCCTTCTTGTCATCAAGAAGCAAATTTTTTTTCTTGTGTGAAAATAGTTTTTTATGAGCAAGCTCTCCAAGGCCATCAACAACAACAACAACCCCAATCCTCCTGCTAAACAATACAATATGTTTTGCTAGCCCACTTGGTTAAAAGTTTCCTTATTAAGTAAGAGGTCTTGAGTTCAAGTCTCTCTTTTTGTTACTTTGTTTTTGAAAAAGTTCATGCTCCATTGTAAAGTGTATTTCACTTCAAGTATAAAAGTAAATCACTATAAGTAGTTTTAATACTTTGTTTTATAATTATTTATTTTTCATGCAACTTTCTTTTATAAAGTAACTTCATTGTAAAAGTGATCCCCACTTCTTTTTATAAAAGTGGGTCATTTCATAAAGCAACTTACACCACCACGTGGTCCTTTGGTTACTGTTTATGCCTTTTTTAAAAAGGGCATAACTTTTGTTAGCACTTTGTAAATTTTGTCCGATTGATAGACAAACGAGAGAGGTAACTATTTCAACCAAGTTTAGGTTGGATTCTCACCCTTCCAACCATAGAGGGCTCTCTCGGGCATATTTCTATTTGGGATATTCAAAATATTTGACAAGGCATGTTCAGAGGTCAAATTCTGCCGTGGTGTAAATTTTAAAGGTGGTGGGACAAAATAGAAGGGAAAGGCCATTTGGAAATGGGTTTCGTTCTTGAAAAAGTATAAATATTTACAAGCTATGTATTTCTAGAGGGAACATAGGAAAAATAGGTATGATGTTCAGCCAAATAAGTAATATGAGGTGGCAGAGGAGAGGAGAGGGAAGACTACTATCATCAAGAGGCGTCTAATAGAGGGAAAATCTCTTGGTGAAGCCTTAGAAGAAAAAACATGAGGGATGGCTACCACAAACAAAGCACTGATATCGAGTGAATTCTGAAACAGTAACCAAAATTACATAACAAGTATAATCGATGTGAGAAGGAGCACCAACAAAAATGAATTCCTTTTATTACTCAAAGATTATTACTAGCAACAAAAACACATTTATGAAATATGAAACACTTTAAAACAAACTGAACATCAAGACCGTGATGATCTCGGCTATCTAAGAAAAACCTTATCTTCTTAGATTAAACATTCATAAGAAATTACAAAGTTCTCCTACTACGAGGGCATGACCCTCTCTGGTAAGTCCCAACCATTCATTTATCTCTAAAATAGTATATATAGATAAATTACATATGGGATTGAAAACGAATCATTTTCCCCAAAATTCCAAAAATAGACATCAGTTACAAAGAAGGAGTAACATACAACTACTGAACTCCTATTTTTTAGGGAACTTTATAATAAAAAACTGACATATTCGAGATTTTTTCTCTAAATGCCAATTGTCTACTATCATCAAAAAATTCCTTGAAATATATTTAATTTAGCTTGAAATCTATTTTAGGTTTGCGATCTCTTCTTTTAAAGTGTCAAGCCACTCAGGCTGGTTTTCTCCAATACTTTCAACCACTTCAACTTTAACCTCTATCTTCTGTCGCTTGCTCCTTTTACCCTTGCCAGCTTACAGGTGATGTCCGTCTACGTACCCATTGATAATTAAATCCTTCATGATAGGATTTGGTCTAATTCCTTCACTCGAGCCCGACTCATCTGCAGGCTCTATGTGAAATTTCGTTTCCAGTATTCGTGCAACAAGATTTTCTTTCTTCTGCATTGAAATTTTTGTCAGATTATTTGAATATCCTGGTTCACTGAAGGCTTCTAGATCTGTCTTCTCCATTTCCTTTGTTTTTCCCCGAAGCACGAGCTTACCCCCCTTAGCTGTACATGAATTATATGAATGATTTGATTCGTGGTTACCCTATTCTGGAATAAAATGTTAATCATCAACAACAGAGCAATATCACCCATGTTTTGAATGACAGTCGTCATTGAGTGCTAATCATGGGTTACTAATAAAGGTCCTTGCATGGATAACAAATTATTACATTCGACCATTGATTTAAAATGATGATCCTTCAAATCCATTTTTTGGTGGCGCTCACCTGACATCGCACAGACGAAAAGTACCCAAACAAGTGTTTTGAGGTTATTTGACAGGCCGTCATCTTTCCCTTTCCACATGCGGCCCTTAGATTTGACATATTCAATAATATTTTTACACATGACATCGGGGTGTGTGTTGGCACAGGGGCAGACCTAGGGTTCAACACTACAACAACGCACCAACAAAACCCTAACTACCGGCCCTTTCGGCAACACCTATGAAGCAGATGAAGTCTCACCTGAGGTAGAGGCAGGGGTGGTTGATGAACTCAGGTGTCTGCAACCTTAGCTGGGACACAGATCTGGGATTATAATACTTGATAGAGCACTTAGCACCATTAGTTCATCATTATTCAACCAATATCTACTCCACAGAGAAAAAAAAGCATCACAACATTCACCCTGATCTAATGCATTTAAGCACTTAGCATAAATAAATGGATAAGATCTAGTAGATTCAAGCACTAAGCACATTCACCTATGTCATATCTAGCATCCAGATTCATCATAAGCACAAATAATAAACAAATCTATCTATCTATCTATATCAAACACTTAGTAAATAACACATAAATACACCAACACATAACACAAAGAAAAGAAACACAACATATATGTGGTTCACCCCCACCCTGGGGCTATGTCCACCAACTCTTCTTTTTTATTAGCTTCTTCAATAGGTTACATGCATAGAGCCCCAAAACCCTATTCCTCATAGGACAAAAGATATGCGCAACTCGCTAGATCCTTCTTCCTTGCGTTACAACACAAAGCCCTTCACAACCTATTACAACCACTTTCACTTAGCTCTACAAGTCTCTCACAGTATGCACAAAGCATTTACAAACCACATTTCCACTTAGCACAACATCACATAGATGCCTCTTCTTCATCTTCTTACATCTCCTAGACATCTATTGATATATTACAAAGTAGGCCTAAGCATGGGTAAACCCATGGGCCAACATTCCAATACCCGTTACATATTCCAAAATACCAAAAAGGACCCAAAAAGGGGTCGAGATCCTGTGATCTCTGTTTCATCTTGCGCTCTGCCTTCGATAGTCTGTCGAAGTCCAAAATGGTCAAACATGACCAAGAACCCTCAAAACTTGGTCAAGGGCCAACATTCCCCCAACACTCACCTGTGACTTGTCTCGAGTCACTCTGGTCTGACTAGTTTTTCTTCAAACACCTCGAGCTACTTCGACTTGTTGTTGTGCTACAACCTCCTATCCAATGAACTCTTGGATGACTGCATCATTGATAGGTCCCTCTAGATGTTGTTCAGTTGTAGTGACAACCTCCTCTAGCTATGCTCCTTGGCCTTCTACCTCTGTAAACAATTGGTAAGAATTTTCTTGTACAGGTTGGAGTTTCTGAGTTATCTCCATAACTCTGCTCTAAATAGTGTGGATCTACTGCTGGGTTTTCTATTTCTCTTGGGATCGCTTCATTCTTTCCACAGTTGACATGGGCTTCAACTGTGCCTATATATTTTCGGCTTGATACTTCGCCTCTTGGACCTGCGACTCCAGTGCCTTTAGTTCCAGGTTCTATGTGAGTTATTCATAGGTCTAGGCATTATGATTAGTGAGTTGCTTACATTCTAGGGTAAGAGCCTTTAGCCTTTCAATTGTGCTCTGGGTGGTTTCTTCTCTTTGGTCTCTTACATCTTGTGGGGTCTCAAGTACAGTGCATAGCTCCAAATCTGCTAGGCATTGTTGTAGCTGCTAGATGGATTTTGCGAGCTGGTTCACCTACTGTGTAACTCAGTCTTCTGCCTTGATTTCTAAGACTGTCACAAAGTGAAGTGCTCTGTTGACCACTTCTTTTACTTTGAGTTGCTCTGCGACCAACTGTTCCCTTTCTTGCTATAGCTGTGCTTTTTCTTCATCAAACTTCGCTTGGAGAGAAATCTTTTCTTGTTCTGCAGCACTGCATTTCTCTATGATTACTCCTTGTACTTGTGTCAAAGCCTGGGTGGATTTCTCTATTTCTTCTTGTGCTCATCGAAGGCAATCTTTGACTGTATCATCTAGGTGGTGGAGTTGGGTTGGCTCATCTCCCAATTCTAGTTCTCTTGATGCAGTGGAGACTGCGCATCTAGACTGTAGGGCCTGCTGTACCCCTCGAAGTTCAGTCTCAATTTGATCATACATGTCCTCTTGCTTTGATTCTTGTTTCTTTGCTATTTCTAGTGAAGCATATTGTAGGATTTCTATGAGGAATTCAAAGTCATTAGAGGTGAGGACAGTCTGCATCTTGGTCATGGTGTCCTTTGATTTCTTCTGGGAGGAAGGTCTCGAAGGAAAACCTTTCCTCTTCTATAGGGGGTCAACCTCATCTCCTTGCTTCTTTTTGACTTATTTTTCATCTAACTCTTCTCTATCACCTCCTTTCTCCGGTGATATGGAAGTAGTATTCATAGATGCACTGTCTAATCCTTGGACCTCTTCGGTCTTCTTTGTCTTGCTGGGTCCGAGTGTATCCTGCGTTGTTTCTAGGCTGTCGATGTCAGATATCTATGTAGGGTCTACTGGAATAAGGAGGTCCATCGACTAGTCCTTAGTGATCTCCCCCAAGTCCTCCTCCGTCATCTTATATTAGGATTGAAGCTATTGCTTGTGTTCGTTGATGCGTGCTGTGATGTAAATAAAATGTCATTCTGCGCTGAAATTCATCAAAGGCTTGAACCGGTGTAGAGTGTTCAGAGTCATGCGAGGCTCAGACTGTATGGCTATATTCAGTTGATTTTAGTAGGTATGAAAAACAACATTTGACAGCCACTATTTATTCATATCGCTTGAATACCATAGTGTATTGAACTTCGTGACCAATGGTTCAAATGGCTCGATGTCCAGGAAGGTCGCACCTTCCAACATCTCCTAGGAAATAAAAGATATAAGGATCATGATCCAGATGAAATGAAATTCATATCCTTGATCCCGTGCTTCTCTGCAGTCGAGTTCCAACTGGTTTACCAGGTACTTTGCCTAGTTCATCTGAAGGCCTTCCTCGCACTTTCCTGTGAGGTTGACTACAAAATTGGTGACTTGTGTAGGTCATTTCTTTCTTACTAACTTCCCTACAATCAATTGACAGGAGAGGCTCACTGCACCACTCTAGATAGAAGCTACCTTTTAGCCTCACGTTCCCATCTTGACATCGCCATAAGTGTCCTTGATCTTCTGTGCTAAAGCGTGATCCATGGATTTTCTGGGGTAAAACTCTTGTGGATCAATTCCTTGCATACTCAACCCTGTGATATGATTGATCAAGATCAGATCAACGTCATATCAACTGTTATACAATGGTTTAGCCACAAATAGCCTCCATGGTAACAAGAAATCAACAACTTGACACATGCATTGACTTCCTGGTGTCTACCAAAGTGGGGAATCTTCATGATGTTCAGCATGGTGAACTGCATGAGGTTCATAGTCCACGACTGAGGGATTATCTTCAAATTATTCCCCTTAGTTCTGGTCAGGTACTTATGTAGGGTGATCATGTTATAGACTTTGTGATCTCCGAGGTTGAATTTGCTAAACTTCAACGCTGCAATCTTATATTGGTCTGTTCGAACTATGCGTATCCCCTTCGGGAGGTACGCAGTAACCAAGGTGTATTCAAAATCTCTGGGCACACTGTCTTAATTTATTGTGCCTCTTAGAGGTGGTATGTAGGAGGGTCATATGGTCAGGATCAATTTGGCATTCGCTAGATCATCCCTATGCTTGGTTCACTTTTCATCTGATGGACGGGATGGTCCGGCTCTGCGAGCAGTTGACGGAGAGGCTAACAGTCCTCTTGTTGATGATGCTTGTACACCTATAGACATTGACATGACTCTTTTAGTCATGAGTTCGATCATAACTTCTTCAACAATTTTCTTTGCATCCCTCAACTTGTCCGACATACATGCTCGGGGCTAAAAATATTGGGTTCAGAGGGTAACTTGATACTGCAATAGAATAGACAACAAGAGTGCGATGATCACTGTATAAAATCAACTTATTATGTAGGCTCAAAATGTTGGTTGGAAAAAGTGTTCTTAGTGCATGGCGCGATGGGATAAATAGGTAACTCGGCAATAAATCTCTTGCAACGGGTTAGAAGCCTTCATTAAGTCTGTTCTTTCCATTACAACGTGGTTCCAACGGTTTGATGGTGAGATGTTTGACCATAAATTCCTTTCTACCCGTTCGAAGCGTTGGTCTAATGGTTATAATGTCCCCAACAACTATATTTCTTCACCATGGAGAACTGCCATGTGTCATTGTTCTGATATCCCGATGAAGCTCCAATTTTGCAAATTTTCCTTCTGCGAGGTTCCCTCTATAACCTTCTGCAACTTTTCGATCTTATCTCTCTTCTTACTTAGCTTTCTAGCCTTATTCCTAGTGAACTTCGTCTCGGTATGCCTTTTTCCGTTCTGATTCTTATCTTCTTTTGGCATAGTTACTTCGCGTTGTTGAGATTCTTTCCTAAGATTCGAGGGTGATCCTTCTTCTTTATCTGAAATAGGTACTTCAATCTTCTGTGGGTCTTCTAGTGTTCTTGCAACTTCAACATCTAGGTCTCTGGTGTTAAATACCTTCGATCTTTTCTTTTGTTCTTCAATCAAGTGTGCAATCCTTCTAGTCATGAATTCTTTTAACTCTTACTTATTCTGCTCTAAAACTTCCTCTTCTTCTTGCCTTCTGGCCCGATCTCTTTCAATCCAAGGTTTTCCTAGTAGCATGGTAAATGGGGTGTTGTTCTCAATAAATTTAATAATCTTAAAATCTTCCTTTGTCAAAGTTCCATTGGCATTCATAGGTATCCGGGTGAGCTTTCCACATAGATTTATCAGCGTTCCTTTGAATAGTCCTATTCCTCCTAATGAAGGAATCATAGTAAGGCATCCCTATAGCTTCCCAAGTTCTCTTTATCATGATATTCACTTGTGTTTTCTCATCTAGAACACAGTCAATGTCGAAGTCTCCTATTATTTCTTCAAGGCATTCTTTTTCTTTGAAGATCTCTGATAATATGACATGTCGGTGGTCATTCAGGGTTTCTTTCATCTATAGCAATACTTTCTATGATTCTTTCTAGGATTCTGTCATAATCTTAGTTTCTGGATCTGTCTTAGGGTTTTCTTGGTTCATATTCATTCTTTCAACCTTAGCAATCATTCTAGGGCTATTCGATACTTCATGGTCCATATCTTTACAACAAAGACAACTAAGTCTTCTCCCAGGGAATTCCTTATCAGGATGTCTCAGTCTTCTACAATTGTAACAGAGGGTTAATCCTCTCTTTCTTTTAAATGATCCCCAACCTTTCCTGTACCACGCACTAGGATTATGGTAGCTAACCTGCAAACATTTCTTTCTAGGATCCTGCATACACTTATTAGTCCAAACATTCTTTCTATGCATAGGTATAACATATTTTTCACTATTCTTATCATATCTACTCATATCAAATCTTCTTTCATCTATTAATACCCTAGTTTTCAAGCTAGGATAGAATCTATCAAACATACCTAGATCCATACTGTTGAAACAAAAATTTCCACTTATCTTACTTCTACAGAGCTCAAAGATTTTAGATCTAGAACTTTTCAATATTCTTACCTTTATTAGAGCACAAAGCTTTCAGATCTTACTTCTTTTAATAAAAAAGTTTCACTTTTACTTTTCTCAGAGCACAAAGCTTTCAAATCATACCTATTTTCTTCAGATCAAACTTCTTTTCCTTAGCACAAAGCTTGTCAAACTAAGTAGAGTATTGTGCACTAGAGCAACATATCTATGCACAGAGCTTTCCCAATTTCAGGTCGAATCTTTGCATAAAGCTTCTTCTTCCTTAGTTCCCAACAATCATAGTTTCAGGTCCTGACAATGGAACCATTTGTTGGCACAGGGGAAGACCCAGGGTTCAACGCTACAACAACGCACCAACAAAACCCTAACTACCAGACCTTTCGGCAACACCTATGAAGTGGATGAAGTCTCAGCTGAGGTAGAGGCAGGGGTGGTTGTAGGACTCAAGTGTTTGCAACCTTATCTAGGACATAGATCTATGATTATAATACTTGATAGAACACTTAGAACTATTAGTTCATCATTATTCAACCAATATCTACTCCATAGAGAAAATAGAGCATCACAACATTCACCCTGATCTAATGTATTTAAGAACTTAACATAAATAAATGAATAATATCTAGTAGATTCAAGCACTAAGCAAATTCACCTATGTCAGATCTAGCATCTAGATTCTCATAAGAATAAAGCATAAACAAATCTATATATCTATCTATCTATATCAAGCACTTAACAAATAACACATAAATACACCAACACATTGCACAAAGCAGAGAAACACAACATATACGTGGTTCACCCCCACCCTGGGGCTACGTCCACCCAATCTTCTTCTTTATTAGCTTCTTCAATAAGTTACATGCACAGAGCCCCAAAATCCTATTCTGCATAGGACAGAATATCTGCATAGCTCGCTAGATCCTTCTTCCTTGCGTTATATCACAAAGCCCTTCATAGCCTGTTACAACCACTTGCACTTAGCTTTGCAAGTCTCTCACAGTATGCACAAAGCATTTACAAACTGAATTTTCACTTAGCACAACATCACGTAGATGCCTCTTCTTCCTCTTCATACATTTCCTAGACATATATTTATATATTACAAAATAGGCCTAAGGATGGGTAAACCCATGGGCTGACATTCCCATACCAGCCATTACATATTACCAAATCCCAAAAAGGGATAAGATCCTGCGATCTCTGCTTCGTCTTGTGCTCCGCCTTCGACAGTCTATCGAAGTCCAAAATGGTCAAACATGACCTAGAACCCTCAAAACTTGGTCAAGGGACAACAATGTGGTTTAGTGGTTTTGAGCTCACCCACTTTTCCCCTTAATATGCATCTGGTAATGCCACATGCCTTCAAGACGAAACTGTGGTATTCTTATCGGTTAGATTTCGAAATATTATCCTCCACGCTAGCTCCCTGGCCGTTGATCTATGAAACCCATGATCTGTGACCAGCTAGGTCCCATAAACTTCACCTTTCCGCTATATTTAGCCCCATCCACTAGTCTATCACTATTCTATACTGATTTATCCTCCTACTAAGTCTGAGACTTGGACTCCATATGAAATTTTTTACAGTGATAACATGGGCTCCAACTGGGGATGCTATCCTCCTTGCGAGGTAGAAAAAAGCATTATACCCTGTGCCTTATCCATTGGGGATTCTCTTACAACATATGCATATAATACCCTAGCCTGGAGACTGAATGCTAGATATACTGCTAAAATCTAACTTAATACTTTATTTGGAAATCTAAACTTGAAAATGCTTGATTGTCAAGTTTATTCACACCTACCTACACTAACTGTTGAAATGAGCTTCCAATAAAATGAAATCATAATGCTAATGCAACCATGCAAGCATTTTGTCTAATGCTAGGTTTCTTTGCACATGCTTGTTGCAAAATCTGTTCACTGATAATTCATTTAAGAATCTATCTATGAATTCAAATCTCAAAAGGTAAAAATCGTTAGGATTGTTTACTGCCTCCAACAAAAATGAAAATGGATCCTCTAAAACATGCACAAAACAACAATCATGTTCTACTCTTTCCACTGCATCCTCGCTTTTATGTGATTTAACAAGTTGATTTCCACCAATAAAATGAAAATTCTGCTGAGACTGCTGGAAATAACAACCTTCTGAGTCAAAAAATAGTGTTGGATGAAATGAAACCTCTGGTAGAAAGCAATCCATATCTAATAATGATGTTGATTTGTCATCATATTCACTTCTAAGCTCACAACCCATCATAAGATATAAATTTTGATTGTTATAATTTTCCACATAACGTGCCACAGGGTCATGAAAACCATGAAAAATCATTTCTTCCTGATGAACAAAAACAAAAAGACAAGCCTCTTTCATAAGTGTTTGTTGTTCTTTCTCTATTTCTTCTGTTCTCAGAACATTTTCAAATGGAATGGAAGTGACAGGTTTGTCTACTCTTCCATTTACATCAACAAAAACATTCTTACATCCTTGAACATCTTCAGATATGACAATGAGATTGTGTATATAAATAATATCCACTTATTCATCAAACAATTCTGGTTTGGTTTTATTAACCTTCTGGAAATTTGCTTGAGGATTGCCATTTTGGATTGCAAATGAATGAAGGGGAATAATTTCCCATTCATAATATTCTTGCAAATTTGGAAATATAACAACATGAACTATTTCACATTCCAGAGTTGTCATGGATGCTTTCTCAAAACCATGATTTTCAAATGAATCAAATAAAACAACTGCCTCTTCATTATCTTTCTGTATTTCTGATTGAAAAGTGGCATACATTGTTTTGTTACTTTCCTGAAACTCTATGTCATTTTTTCGTTCAGTTCTTGAAGTCCCCATTGATGCAGTTTCAAAATCCTCATCCATGTCTAGGTCACTTAGAATTTGAACAACCACATCATTCACAGGGGAAGAAAGACAACATTGAAACATTTTGTCTTGCTGGAAATCTTGCTGAATATCTTCATCAAGTTCAGGAGAAGGAAAATGACCTTTGACAACAATCCATTGATCAAATTTGTTTATTTTCTCATGATTTTATTTTAACCATTCAAAGGAAGACAAACATAACATGAGATATTCTTCATTTGCAAGTCTACTTCTCTCTTCAAATTTAACATCATACCTGGAGGGTTTCTGATCTGAAACATTATTGACATTTTGTTTGAGAACTTTGAAAGAAGCTAAACATAACAGAAAGGTTCTTACTTCTGATTTAGACATTTCTTCATTTCCTTCATTTCTGTCACACACACATTTTTCCATTTCTTTGGATTGCTGAACACACTCATTTTCAGTCTCATCTTCGACCAATGGATGCAATTTCTTGTCAATTTTTTCCAGTGAATCACATTCCTTTTCCTCGATGAAGATCTTAGAATTTTATTTCAACAATTTAAATGAAGAAAATCATAGAGATAAAGAATTTCCTCCAGCTGGTTCTGAACTTCCTTCTTTGTAACTGTGATATGTAGGTTGATGGATATCACTACACTGCTAAAAAGGAACATTTTTAGGGAGAGAACATGCAGTTGGCTATTCTGAGAAGTCAATATCATAATCATCATCATATTCATCGTATATAGGAAAATAAACAACATCTGCATTGTCATCTAGCAAGAAAAACCTTGGAGTATCAACTTGCTCTTCACCAGATTGATTTTCAAACTCATCTTCTTGACTGTCCACAAATGAATATATGAAACAATCAACTTCATGCTTATCATGGGGTGGATCAGAAACTGCATAATTTCCCTCTCTTTTAATAAGTGAAATATAATCCTCTAAAAAATTGTTATCAAAATTTTAAGAGGACCTATAACACCATCATCGTTATGCTCAAAATTCCAATCAATTGTCTCCACTTTCATGTCCTTGAACACACAATCCTTCATTTCAAATCTGTTCACATGCTAGGATATTGTGTTGAATCTCCTGAGCATCATTAAACATTTGTTGTAAGGTCTCTTTCCAATAGGAGGAAAGACAAATATGGGTGAAGAGTAGTGGCATACTGGAGTATGGCAGCAACTTCAATGGGTTGGATTTCTTTGGGAAGATCATAATAAATACTGGAAAACCTTATACTAAATGTGGAAAGGGTCTCATTTCTTTTCCCTTTCAAGGAATAAAATTATGTAAGATGTACGTCTAGAGATTTCTTCTTACCCCAAAACTTCGAAAAAACACTCTTCAATTCTTCCCATGAGCTAATTGTCTCTGGATTCAAACATTTAAACCATTATTTGGTATCTCCTTTCAAGGATTGAGAGAAATCCCTCATACAAACATTGTCATGGTCAATCTCAAACAAATCTATAAAAGGCTCAAACTCTTGGATGTTTTTTTCAGCTATGATGGCACCATATTCCCCATCAAACACAGGTAGATATTCATAGTTCTTTGGAGGAAAATTATGAAGGATGTGGGGTAATTTTAAAGGTCTGTATCTGTGCTGGGTCTTGGAAGGTGTTGGATAAAGTGCAGGAGGCGAAATATCAACCTTGGTTTCATGAGGCTCATGAACTTGGTTGTGGTTATCACATGGCTCAAATGGGAGGTTTCGATCAAAATCAGTGATAAACTAGGGAAATATCTGTATAACGTTTGTTGGACACACCTACCACATTTAGAGGGGGGGTGAATGAGTGTGGGGATATTTTTCCCAAAACTTCCCTCTTACAAAAAACTCACTAGTTAGCATTCAACATTTACTCATTACTCATTTTTGTCATTAATAGTCAGTTAGATGTGAATACATATCAACAACTTATATCAACAATATATCATCAACAAATCATCTCCACAAGGAACACAAGGAACACAAGATGTATGTACAATTTTTCTTTTTATTATGGACTTCAATCTAGGGGTTTTTCAGCAAAAACTGAATAGAGTACAACTCTACAAGAGCACCATCTCTATATGCAAGACTTAGCTTACTTTCTCAGCAACAATAGAGATGAGGCAACAATCCTCAACAGATATCAATCTGTACCATAAACAATAGCATCAACCATGCACCAACCTATGCCAAACAACCTGTAATCAACCTGTACCATAAACAAGTGCATCCAACCATGTACCAGGTATATACCAATCATCTGTCAACTACTCATCAACAATGAATCATCAATATGTACCAACATC
>CBVK0101963949.1:0-19131 GCA_900067695.1 Picea abies | reverse complement strand
GGGAAAACTTTAAGAACCCCCTTTAAATTTATATTTATAATAAATGGGTGAATACCCATGACACATGGGAGAGTGTGAAGGCTATTTTATCAATAACATAATATGAATATATAATTTTTTGGCGAATCTTTCACCAAATTATATAATCTTGTAAAATTTGGATGAATCTTTCACAGAATTATAAAATCTTGTGAAATTGTGGCAAATTTTCACATAATTATAAAACCTTTTAAAAGTCCGTTAATGTAAATAAATTTGAATCGATGTTCGATCTTGGGAGTATTCCAAGAAATATGGTGTTTAAACACACTGCACACATGAAGAACACTATGCAAAATTAATAAGAATGTTCAATGAATGCAGATATGTTGGTGTTGAAACAACATGCTCAAACACTGTGTTGAAACACGCAAGAAGAAGACTATGTTAATATACTCAAGTGAGACATTGTTGGGTGCTAAAATTTCCCCTTTTCCCTTATCATTTCTATGCCATTTTCATCGCATTCTCTTGTATTAATTCATCCCTATTGTTTACATTTCCTATGACAACATCAATCTTGGAGCAGGTACAATTCATTATTCATTCAACATTGTGTTATGTTAAAGCTTAATTCATACTTTACTTGTAAACTAGGATGATGTTTCCTTAGTCCTAATTTGAGTAATTACACAGTCATACCTGTAAACCACGGAGATGTACATATATGCAAATATGTTGGTGCTGAAACACTTGGCTCGGGATGAAACACGCTCCACGCACGAAGAAGACTATGTAGAATTAATAAGAATGAATGCAGATATTGTTGAAATATTGTAACTGCAAAGAGTATTCTATTTATTGTTGAGTCAATATTAATAAGATCAATCCCCTTTTGTGGATTGATCATGTCGGACTTTTTAAATGACCAAATACCATTTTGTGGAGTGGTCAAACCCTAATTATATCATGTAAATTAATAAGTTGTCCCCATGCCTAATTAAAGTGGTTTTAACCACTAAGTAAAGAGGTTGGCCCTGCCCAGTGAAGAGACACCTCCCTAGCGCATGCCAGCTAATATAAATAAGAGAGGCTAGCACCTCATTCATTCACTCACTCATTTCAATCAGCAAGTGTGCAAGTTTGGAGATAACTGCAATAGGGAGAAGAAGGAAGAGAGAGGTGCATTGCTCAGTGTTGGATATTCTCTAGTGTTTTTGTTTATTGTTTTGGCATTGTATTGGCTATCTATATTAAGGACGTTTTTGTTGGGTTTCCTCCCCCATGAGGGTTTCCCATGATAAATGTTTTGTATCTTTTGATTGTGTTTCTCTCAGTGATCTTACCTATGCTATTGTTATATATTAAATTGAAAAGAAACTTAATAGATGCTCTAAAATTAACATGGTATCAGAGCTAAGTTGAAGAGAGCACCTTTCACTATATAAGAAAAATCATCATTGTTGTCGTATAAGAAAATTAGGGCTTTTATTGAAGAGGAATTTCAGCCTAAAACTCATCAAGGAAGTGTGCCCTAGCCTAGCAAGCTCATTGGCAGCTTGAGCACACTTTTCCAGTGGAAAAAACTCTCGAAAAGTGAAACCCTAGTTTTCACTGGTACCAAAAAACCAGAAGACCAAGAAACCAAAACCAGTACTAGTCCAAAATTGTGCAAGCTCAATTTCAAGGGGTAAAAGTTGGATTTTCAGAAAATTGATTGCATTAGGATACTTGCCTCAGCCAAGCGCACCTCCTGGTAAGTTCAGATCTAAATTCTAAGCACTTTCATTTTTTGGTCATTTTCCCAGCTTCAGGTCAAAATGTCTGCAAGCACGAATCTTGTTGACAAGTAAGAAGGTGTGGATAACTTATGTGATTGGAAGTATATGATTACACTCATTCTTGAAGAGAATGAACTAGCAAGATTCATCAAAGAAAATGTACCAGAACCCATAGATGCTACAGGTAAAGCAAAACACTAGAAGGACATAATTAGTGCCAAAAGAATCATTGCAGACTCTATCAGAGATCACTTGATCCCTCAAGTGGAATATAAATATACCCAAAAAGAAATGTTTGATGCCCTAACCATATTGTATGAAGGAAGAAACATTAACCGGAAGATGAAATTGAGAACTCAACTCAAGAATACAAAGATGCAAAAAGGAGAAACAGTTCATGATATTTCTTTGGAATCTCTTAATTCAAGGAATAGATAGAAGCAATTGGAGATAACCTAGATGAAGATGAAATCATAATGATAGCTCTCAATGGTCTTACAAGACCTTGGGATGCATTCATCCAAACCATTTGTGCCAGAAAGGAAAAACTACAATTTGAAAGTCTTTGGGAAGAATGTGTTCAAGAAGAAGCAAGAGTAGCTAACCGAGAAGCAGTATTATTAAGGGTTGACGATCAAGCTCTAGATACTCATACTAAAGGAGGAAAGAGAAGGCCTCATTTCAATAAATATACCCACCCACATAAGGAGTCTCACTCCCCAAATAAATTCATCCATAAAGAATCTCACCCTCCAAGGAGATTCCAGAAGTTTCAGAAAAGTCAAAGAAGAGAAAAGGATTTCTCATCCTACCAATGTTACCATTGTGGCAAGATGGGACATATTGCTAAGAATTTTCTAGCTATAAGAGAAGAATAGAAGAAGAGGAAAAAAAGGCACCATGTCCATATAGTTGAAGATGAAGAGCCACCCACGAAGATGATTAACGAAAAGATTGAAGACTATGTCTTAATCTCTGCCCTCTTAGGATCAATGTCACCTGGTGAGGATATGTGGCTCATAGATAGTGGTGCTTCCAAGCACATGACAAGTCAAAGAGACATTATCTCTATCCTTACAGAAAATAACTTTCCCCGGAAAGTTACACTTGGATATGAATACCAAAAGGAGTAGGAATTTCCAATTATAAACTTGATTCGGGGACCCCAATGAAGATGAAGGATGTACTATATGTACCAGGTTTGACGAAGAACTTGATTTATATCTCAGTTTTAGATAAGAAAGGATTTGGGGTTGCATTCATCAATGGTGAAGTCCTCATGTGGCCTAAAGAAAAAACCATAGAAGATGCAATTGTTATTGGAACAGAAGAAGGTGGCCTATATAAATTAAAAGGCCACTCAGATGCAGCCTTGATTCACTCCACTGAGAGTCCATGTGAACTTTGGCATAGAATACTAGATCACATCAATTACAAAGCCTTACCATATGTGAGAAAGGCAGTTACAGGTCTACCAAATTTCAAATTTGATCATGAACATGTGTGAAAGGGATGTGCACAAGGAAAGAACATCAAGAATCCTTTCCCGAAGAGAGAAAGTAAAGTAGAAGGAGTCTTGGAGATCATCCACTCAGATGTATGTGGCCCAATGCCATCCACCTCTCTTAGTGGGTATGTATACTATGTATCATTTATTGATGACTATTCTCACAATACTTGGGTTTACTTCTTGAGATCAAAAGATAAAGTGTTTGTGAAATTCAAGGAATTCAAAGCCTTGATAGAGAATCTTGCTCAAAGAAAAATCAAGATACTCATGTCAGATAATGGAGGAGAATACACCTCAAAATATTTTGTAATATTTTGCAGAGATTTCAAGATTAAGAGGGAGCTCACCACTCCCTACAATCCTCACCAAAATGGTGTAGCAGAAAGAAAGAACGGAACTATAATTGAAGCAGTGAAGACTATGATCCATGATCAAGATCTTCCAATGCACTTGTGGGCAAAAGCAGCAAGAAAAACAGTGTATGTACAAAACAGATTACAACATAGTGCACTTGGGTTCAAAACCCCCAAAGAAATGTTCTCCAGAAAAAATCCAAAAGTAAGCCATCTCAAAATATTTGGTTGTCCAATGTTTGTACATATTCTTAAAGATAAGAGAACCAAGTTGGACCCTTCAAGAAAGAAGGGAATATTTTTTGGATACTGTGAGGTCTCTAAGGCCTTCAAAATTTACATACCAGGTCACCATCATATTGATATCAGTAGATATGTAACCTTTGATGAATATGAAGCACTCAATAAATCAAGGAGATGTCATCTTGAAGAAGTATATGAAGAAGAAAATGTAGCTCCCAGAGTTGCAAAACCAGTGAGGGAAGCCACAATTTCCCTCGATGATGAGATTCATGAAGATCATGATATGGTAGAATCTCAAGAACCTCCCCAGGTGATGATCTCTCACAAGAGAAAGCTAGCTTGGGAAAGGGAACTTATTCAAGATGGAGAGAAGTATGGTGCCCTCAAAGGAACCATGAGACAAGTTAAGAAACCTAATCCATTCTCCAGTTATATGGATTTGATGTGTGATCTCATAGAGAAGGAGCCTACTTCCTTTGAAGAAGCCATTCATAAGAAAGAATGGGCAGATGCCATGACAGAAAAATACCAATCCATTATAAAGAATGATGTATGGGAAATAGTTCCCAAACCGAAGAGCAAAGATGTGGTATCTTCCAAATGGCTATACAAGATAAAACATGTCGTTGATGGAAGTATTGAGAAATATAAAGCAAGGTTTGTAGCTCATGGATTTTCTAAAAAGGAAGGCATTGATTATGAAGAGATGTTTTCTCTTGTAGCCAGATACACTTCTATTAGAACCATCATAGCCCTTCCAGTTAAGATGAAGTGGAAGTTACACCAGATGGATGTGAAAACAACCTTCTTGAATGGTTTCATTGAAGAAGAAGTGTATATAGAACAACCCCAAGGGTTTGAATTTGAAGAGAGAAAGACACATGTCTACAAGTTGAAGAAGGCTATGTACGGATTGAAGCAAGCTCCTAGAGATTGATATGGAAGAATTGACAGTTTCTCGACGAGCTTGGGCTTTACCAAGAGTAAAGTTGATTCTAGCATTTACTTCAAGGTTATGAATGATGATCTTGTTATATTTTTGTTGTATGTGGATGAATTATTTTTAACTGGAGAAGAAAATATCATCATTTATTGTAAGAAGAAGCTCGTTCCAAATTTGAGATAAAAGACCTAGGCCTAATGCACTATTTATTAGGACTTGAGGTTTTTCAGAGCCCATAGAAGATCTTCCTTAACCAAGGGAAGTATGCAATTGAAATACTGAATAGGTTTGATATGTTGGAGTGTAAATCCATGAATACACCCATGGAAACAAAGTTGAAGCTCATGGTTGATACTTTGTCGAAATTGATTGATGCTACGCTATACAGACAGATCATTGGATCATTGATGTATCTGATGAACACTAGGCCATATATATGTTTTGTTGTGAACACCTTAAGTCAGTATCTGGTAGATCCCATACGTGTTCACCTTGTTGTTGCAAAACATGTGATGAGATATCTTAAGGGTATGTTGGAATTTGGTCTTTGCTACAATGGAGTTCAAGACTTCAGACTGATAGGTTATACCGATTCAGATTAGGTTAGAAGTGTTTATGACAAAAAGAGCATTTCAGGATATTGTTTGAATCTGGGTTCAACCATGACTTCATGGCAAATTTCATGGCAGAGTAGGAATCAATATAGTGTTTCTCTCAGCATAGCAGAAGCATAATACATTGTTGCATGTTCCGCCAGTTGTGAAGCCATATGGCTTCAGAAGTTGTTGATGGGTCTATTTGATCAGGAGATGGAAGCAACCGTGATTCTATGTGATAACCATAGCTGCATTAAGATGAAAGAGAACCATGTGTTCCATGACAAGTCGAAGCACATAGAAATTCGGTATCACTACATTTTTGATATGGTTCAGAGGGGAGCCATAAAGCTCCAATATGTTGGCACATATGAGCAAGTTGCAGATGTGTCGACCAAGCCTCGGTCTCATGTAAAGTTTGAGCAATTTTGAGACAATCTTGGTATAGTCCTAAAGGACCTCCCTCGATAGGGGGAGTGATGCTCATGATATTATTGTTAGAGTTACTTCACACACACCTAGGATTTCTTTTTCCTAAGGTTTTTCCTTGTTTATTAGTCATTATTCAGTCTCCTAAAGTTTAGAAAGAATATTCCTCTAGGGAGAATATTCTCTTCAATTTTCACTTTAGTTTGATCAGTTGAGTGGAGTCTAGATGCTACATTGGGATTATCACCATGCAACATTGGGATCATCACCAGCTAATGCGCATTTTCCTTGGGATCATCATCAGACTAGAGCATTACTCATGATTCCCTAATCTCCTCCTCACTTCACTATGTTTCAGTCAGTTAACTGAAGATTGATAGACTAGTTAACTTAGACTAGGTGGCAGTTCACTCTCGTAACTTCCTGAGAGACTAGAATAGGTGGAAGTTTACTCCCGTAATTGATGGTGTGTGTCCAGATCACCCTAGACCACCACTATGGTGCATCAGTTACTCATGTATCCTATATCTATTGTAAATTATTCACTCTTTGAGTGTGGATTACGGTTAATGAGAATTCTATCATTCTTTCTCTCATGCTTCTTCTTTCTCAATTTCTCTTTCCAAATGTGTGTGGTATTTTCTAGATATATATATTATGTGCATGTAAATGTGTTGAACCTGCACAGAATAGATCTAGCTATAAAATACCACACACATTTTTAGAGAGAAATTAAGAAAGAAGAAGCAAAAGAGAAAGAATGGAAGAATTCTCATTAACTGTAATCCACAATCAAAGAGTGAATAATTTATAATATATATAGTATACATGAGTAAATAATGCACCATAGTGGTGGTCTAGAGTGATATTGACACACATCAGCAGTTATGGAATTAAACTGCAACCTAGTCTAGTCTCTCAGGAAGTTACGGGAGTGAACTGCCACCTAGTCTGAGTTAACTAGTCTATCAGTCTTTAGTTAACTGATTGAAACAGTGTGAAGTGAGGAGGAAATCAAGGAGTCATGAGTAATGTGATATTTTGGTGATGATCCCAATGTTTCATGGTGACAAAACCAATGCAACATCTAGACTTAACTCAACTAGTCAAACCAAAGTGTCAACTGAAAGAGAATATTCTCCTGGTGGAATATTCTCCCCTAAAATATAGGAGACTGAATAATGACTAATTTTTACTAATAAACAAGGAAAAATATTAATAAAAATAAATCCTAGGTGTGTGTGAAGTAACTCCAACACCCCCCCTGAACATCACTACAGTGAAAATGATGAATGGGTCCTGACAACAAAGGCTATGTTAGGTACCCATTGTGCAATGCATATAAGAATTAAACATTGAAAAAATGAGGTAAAAGGGAAAACCTCGTGGGAAACCCCACACCCCCCCTCAAATTACAATGCATAAAAAAATATGAGAAGGAACAAAAGGCAGTTGCTAAACAACCATACCCTTCACTCCAAGAAGACCTCACAATTGTTCAAGTTTGTGCTCTTTGAAGATTTTGTTGAAGATGTAGATGTCTACACAGATCTGATGGAGTAGATGCACCATTGAGATGTCCACACATATCCACTTTCTCTTCTTGTAATGAATAATATCCAAATAAATTTTGGATGAAACTTTAAAAACCGTGCGGTCGATTCCGGAAAAATGCTGAAATTTTGTAGATTTTAAAATGATCATAACTTCACTTCTCGGACTCCGTTTCGAACGATTTTCTTTTTTTGAAATTGGATATTTTACTGAGAGGAATTCAAATATCCAATTTGTTTCTGCAAATGTTTCTCATAAAATATCAAACTTGAGTCAGATGTGCGCGGATCCCTTCTTGTCTCATGAGATGCATGCATTGCGCATGGAAAAGTGTCTGCATGTTACCCATGAGATGCATGTCATATATCTTCCACATGAAATTCAGAAAACAAATCTGAAATGGAGTAGACATCATCTTCAACTAATGGAATACAAAAATTTTCAAATACTTGTGTAGAAGACTCTTCAAAATAAAATGTTTGATCTTCTGATGGATTCTCTTCTGAATCTATTTGTTCAACCTCCTGCATGAAATCTTCACAATATTATTTATTCCCAAATAGAACCTCCAATCTGGTCCATAATTCATTTGGAGTTCATTCTTGTGATTCCTCATATACTTGATGGAAATTTTCGAGAGAAATAGACGTGCAGATACATCCTATGGCCATATCTTGTCTATTGAAAAAATTGTTTTTATCATCGACGGAATCAGGTTCTACTTCTATTGCCATAGTTATTTGGTACAAGCCTCTACATCTGAGTTGAAGTATAATTTTTGGCTTCCATTCCAAATATTTATGAGGCGTGAGAAGTATTTTTGGTGAGTAAAACATATATTCCATCTTTCCTGCATTCTTCAATCTTCAGTAACTGCAAAAACTAATATGGTGTAGCTTTTGCTTAGCATTCTGTCGGCTCTCATACCATGTAAATTTGTGTGGTATTTTCTAGCTATATATATTATGTGCAGGTTCAACACATTTACAATTATGGTATCCTGACCAATAGCAGGTAGCTCAGTTAGGATTTATATCCTAGGGGATTGATCATCCCTGGACAGATCCTGAAGGTTCGATAAGGATGGTCTGTCGGAGTACCTATGCATGTATATGTAATCCTAGGGAATCTTATGATTCTCGGGTAGATCCCAAAGGTCCGGTAAGGATGGTCTGTCAAAGTACCATGTGGTAGCTCCATTAGGATTTTTATAATCCTAGGGAATCTTATGATTCTTGGGTAGATCCCGAAGGTCTGGTAAGGATGGTTTGTCAGAGTACCATGTGGTAGCTCCTTTAGGATTTTACATCCTAGGGAATCTTATGATTCCTGGGAGTATCCTTAGGGACTATCGGAGTACCAAAAAATGTTGTAACACCTACCTCATTTTGTTGCCCCATGATGATGATGATTTTGTTGCTCCATCCCTCTTATTGTGATGATGTTGTTGCTCCAGCCTTCATGTTGTGATGATCTTGTTTCTCTAGCCTTTGTGTTGTGATGATTTTGTTGCTCTAGCCTTTGTGTTGTGATGATGATGTTGTTGTTATTGTTGATGATGATGATGATGATGTATTAGTGTTATACTAATCCATGTTGATGTAGATTATGATGATGCTACTCCAGCTCCATGTTGTGAATGATGATGAGAAAAACTTTTGATGTTTTATAGATATGCCATTCAATGTTTCAGATGTTGTTGATGTTGTTTCCCTTTCTCTCTTCTGGTGATGTTGTAGAATACCCTTCTTGTTAGGGGGGGGTGTTGAAATATTGTAACCACAAAGAGTATTCTATTTATTATTGAGTCATTATTGATTAGATCAATCCCCTTTTGTGGATGGATCATGTCGGACTTTGTAAATGACCAAATCCCCTTTTTCAAAGTGGTCAAACCCTAATTATATCATGTTAATTAAGAAGTCGGGTCCAGGCCTAATTAAAGTGGTTTTAACCACTAAGTGAAGAATTCAGCCATGCCCAATGAAGAGACACCTCCCTAACACCTACCAAATAATATAAATAAGAGCGGCTAGCACCTCATTCATTCACTCACTCATTACACTCAACAAGTGTGCAAGTTTGGAGAGAGTTGCAGTTGGGAGAAGAAGGAAGAGAGAGGTGCATTTCTCAGTGTTGGATATTCTCTAGTGTTTTGGTTTATTGTCTTGGAATTATATTACCTATCTATATTAAAGAAGTTTTTGTTGGGTTTTCTCCCCCATGAGGGTTTCCCAGGATAAATGATGTGTATCTTTTGATTGTGTTTCTCTCAGTGATCCTACCTATGCTATTGTTATCTAGTAAATTGAAAATAAACTTAATAGTTTCTCTAAAATTAACAAATATGTTGGTGTTGAAACACCGTGTTGGAACACGTGGTTGAAGCATGCTGCACGCATGAAGAAGACTATGCAGAATTAATAAGAATTTTCAATGAATGCAAATATGTTGGTGTTGAAACACCATGTTGAAACAAGCACAAACAATAATATGTTAATATACTCAAGTGACTCAGTGAGACATTGTTGGGTACTAAAATTGCCCCATTTTCCTTATCATTTCCATGCCATTTTCATCTCATTCTCTTGTATTAATTCATCCCTATTGTTTGCATTTCCTATGAGAACATCAATTCTAGAGTAGGCACAATTCATTATTCATTCAACATTGTGTTATATTAAAACTTAAGTCATAGTTAACTTGTAAACTAGGATGATGTTTCCTTAGTCCTAATTTGGATAATTACACTGTCATACATGTAAACCACGGAGATGTACATATATGCAGATACGTTGGTGCTGAAAAATCATGTTGAAACACCTGGCTGAAACATGATGCATCCATGAAGAAGACTATGCAAAATTAATAAGAATGAATGCAGATATGTTGGCTCTGAAACACCGTGTTGAAACACTGTGTTGAAACATCGTGTTGAAACACCGTGTTGAAACATCGTGATGAACACCATGTTGAAACATTGTATTGAAACATCGTGATGAAACACCATGTTGAAACATCGTCATTCTTCTTCCCATGATTCCAGGATGAGGTATTTATCAGATGCAAAGATAAATACTTGGAAAAAGAGTCCTATACTTGGAGTGAGAGCACAAAGGCATAGTTCCAAGGGGATCAATGGTTACAGGGGGAGCATGAGCGATATGTCTTCAGTTTTACATCAGAATGATATCCTTTTTTCAAAAGGGGAGATATGATTCAGAGGAATATCAAGGCATACGGGTAGGGAGAGCAGCCCCAAGGAGAGAACTACCCTTTTCCATTGATGTTAAAGGGGGAGAGATAGTAACATTTATGTGATTGAGATGACTATTGATGAAGAGAAATGCCATGTCTACATGTTGCCATCAATGATTGGCGTTGATATCGATGTTGGTATTGTCATCAATGCCAAAGGGGGAGATTGTTGGATCATGTTGTCATTGATGCCAAAGGATTGATGTAAAAATTCAAAAGGATTGTTGTCAAAGGAACAATGTCTTGTCATAGTATATTTATGAAGTATGTATTGTCATTATTGTCAATGAATTGATCAATGTGTTAAGATGGATTGATGTGTTGTCATTGATGGTTTGATGCATTCATGTATTGATCGTTGGATCATGTGATCATGTATGGAATCAATGACCAAGGGACAATGTCATATATTGTCATGGGTTATTCAAGTTGGATTGATGTAAAGATGACTCATTATTGTCTTGTCATGGTTGATAGGAAGTACAAATGGATGAACTCCAAAGTGGTCCCCGTATGGTGAAATCCCTCATGGGAAGACACTTTGTGGTTTAGTTATCTTAGAAGTATGGTTAGAGAACCCATGCGTAATTATGGAATAATGAGATCAAGATCAGTGAATTTGTCAGTGAAACTATCCTAGATGGATAGTGCTTGTCATGCATGAATTTGTGTTGAAATATTATCTTGGATGCATGGTACTAACCCTAGAGTGTGGATTGAGACAATTTTTTTTTTAGGAACAATGTTGGTTGTGACAGTGAAGTTATGGCACCTTGGTTATGAGAAATATATCATGATGATGCTAGCTAGAGATATCATTAATCTATTGAGGCACACTTCTAGTACATGTATTTTTGGATGCCTAGTATTTACTGTAGTGAATGGAGGTTGAGACATATCTGTTAGGGTACATGGTTGGTACATATTTGAGTTCCATTGATATATCTTATGATGTATTGTTAGATGCATATTTGTTGGATATCTTGGTGCATGCAATTGGCATGAGGATGGGATACATAGTGGGACATGTAGTTGATGAGTTGATGAGGTAGTCATGGTGTACATCATTGATGAGTCATATCTTGATCTATAGCTGATGCATGATTGGTACACTTTTGTACATTGTTAGAGGCACATGCTAGCAGTATGATTGGCACATGTTTTATGGTGGATATGGCATACATGTATGAGGACACATCTTGATTGTAGTTCATCTTGTTGTGGTATTGGTGCATGGTTGATGCACTTTCTTGTTAAAGGTGGTGATACATGTTTAGTGCAAGGTTGATACACTCCATTGGTGATATCTTATGGTATATTGTATGGTATTGAGGTACATGGTTTATGTACATGGAGGTTGTGCATATTTGGCACACAAGTACTTGGTTGATGTTTTGTTCATGATTCTTTATTCATTGTTGACATATCTGTTGCTTCATGATGTATGGTATGGCATGAGTTTGATGCATGGATAGGTCCAAAGATCGTCATAGAAAGAGTGGTTGATCTATGTTTTGGTTGAGCAATAACATTTGCAGCAAAATCATATTGCAGTGGTATCATATTGATCATATTACAGAGAAGATAGGGGGATACATACCCATAGGGGGGGTCATTCTTCTTCCCATGATTTCAGGAGGAGGTATTTATCAGATGTAAAGATAAATACTTGGAAAAAGATCCCTATACTTGGAGTGAGAGCACAGAGGCATAGTTCCAAGGGGAGCAATGGTCACAGGGGGAGCATGAGTGATATGTCTTCGGAATTACATCAGAGTGATATCCCTTGTTCAAAAAGGGAGATATTATTCAGAGGAATATAAAGGCATCTAGGTAGGGGGAGCAGCCCCAAGGAGAGTTCACGCAGGGGGATTATCCCCAAGGAGAGAACTACCCTTTTCCATTGATGTCAAAGGAGGAGAGATAGTCACATTGATGTGATTGAGATGAATGTTGATGAAGATAAATGCCATGCCTACATGTTTCCATCAATGATTGGTGTTGAGATAAATGTTGGTATTGCCATCAATGTCAAAGGGGATATTGTTGGATCATGTTTTCATTGATGCCAAAGGATTGATGTCAAAATTTAAAAGAATTGATGTCAAAGGAACAATGTCTTGTCATAGTATATTGATGAAGTATGTATTGTCATTATTGTCAATGAATTGATCAATGTGTTAATATGGATTGATGTGTTGCCATTGATGGTTTGATGCATTCATGTATTGATCGTTGGATCATGTGATCATGCATGGAATCAATGACAAAGGAAAAATGGCATCTATTGTCATGGTTTATTTCAATTGGATTGATGTAAATATGACTCATTATTGTCTTTCCATGCTTGATAGGAAGTACAAATGGATGAACTCCAAAGTGGTCCCCTTATGGTGAAATCCCTCACGGGAAGACGCTTTGTGGTTGAGTTATCCTAGAAGTATGGTTAGAGAACCCATGCTTAATTGTGGAATAATGAGATTAAGATCAGTGAATTTGTGAGTGAAACTATCCTAAATGGATAGTGCTTGTCATGTCATTTTTGGTGGTATGTGGAACATCACATAACTCCTCACGGTTTGATATTTATGGCCTTACAAAGTTGGAGGACCCTCATATGTTGGCTAGAAGCCCCATAAGGTCAAAGAAGTCAAAGGGCTTACAAAGAAGAAATTATTTAAATAATAAAGTGAAGTGATAAAGTCAAAGAGGATTATTTAAGTAATAAAGTAAATGGAGAACTTTCTAATTATAGAAAGTGGTTATAAGAGGGTTAACCCTAAAATGAGGAAAGTGGGTTAAGTGGTCAAGAGGCTATTGGATATATGGACAAGTGGCAAATTAGACAAAGTTGGGCATAGGTGAATAAGTGGACAAAGTGGCCAAGAAGATGCTTCGAAGGAAGCTACTTGGAAAGTATAAATAAGAGGCAAGGGTCTCTTGTAAATTGATCTATATTGAGCATATATTGAAGATCTATTCTGAGGAAGAGAGTAAGTGGAGGATCTCATGGACGCATCAAATTCTTCGTAAGTCTGAGTTCTTGATGGTGAAAGTTTTGGAAGTTCAGAAACCCTAGTTTATTAAGGAGTACGCGAGCATCAGTGGGCCAGAGCGCATACATACAAGGGCTTCAGTGAGCCAGAGTGTGTACACACGTGAACTGAAGGAGGTCAGAGCGCGTATAGTTGGAGGAAGTCATGAAGACTTGAGTGTGAGATGGTGCAAGGTTCTTGAAGTCTGAAGCAAGTTCTATATATGCATACTATGGGCTCATATCTACCATAAAAGTTATGGTATGGTTACATAGTTTTCTTGATGGATACTCTTGCTTATTTTATGGTGAATGCTTAAGGCATTCTTGGTATGGTTGTTGTGATATGGTTTATGTTGGTTGATTGATAGAGTGAGTAGCACTCTTATGTTTCAGTATTGATATGGTTGCCATAGTATAATGGTTACTTATGATTGAGTAACATTCATATCGTACGGTTGAGGAGCATGAGTAAGTTGTTGGAGAGCATAGATTTGTTGTGATTGTTTATGGTACAGATTGGATAGTGAAAGGAAGAAGTAGATGTGATTGAAGGTTGTAGAGGATGTGAGTTTCTCAAGGAGACAAAACCCTAATTATTCAGAGGGAATACGTAGGCTTCAGTACATATAGGCTACGTACATATGTGAGTTGTACTACTAGTAGGGTGAATACATATGCATGTTGCACTACTGACATGTCATGTACCTATTGACAGATTGGTATCTATTGACGATTGAATCCTCTTCTCAGTTGGTGCTAAGTTGTGTAAGATGAGTCTTGTATTGAAGAATTGGTTCTCTTGTGAAGTTGTAACTCTATTCAGTTGTTGTTGATAAACCCAAGGATTGTAGTCCATAATAAAAAGAAAATTGTACATATATCTTGTGTTCTTTGTGTTCTTTGTGGTGATGCTTATTAATGATATATGTTGTTTTTATCTGTTTATGATATATGTTCACATAAAACTGATTATAAATGACAGTAATGAGTGATGAGTAAATGGTGATTGATAACTAAGGAGTTTTGTGAAGGGAAGTTTAAAAAGAGCCCTACACCGATTCACCCCCCCCCTCTCAGTGTGGTCGATGTGTCCAACGGGTTATTGTCACAGTAGAAGCAGCTAAAATTAAAATGACATAAATTGAGATCCCTATGTTGCATCCTCTTTCACCCATTTTTACACAAGAATCACTAGGTGATGAGCAACAAAAGGAAGTTGTCGATATAACACAAGAACCAATTGACAACCTGAGCCCAAATCAAAGAGTTGTTGAAATAGAAGAACATGTTGTTGAAAGAGGTAAAATTCAAAATCATTCCCTTTTATTTCATAATGATCAATTGAAAAGAGAAGTTTAGAGTCTTACGGGGGAATTGGAAATGCTAAAAGCATAAAAGGGAGCCCAACAGCCTCTGCCTCATGATCCGGATTTATTAGTGAAAGCAACCCATCTTTTAGAAGGACAGACTGTGTCAATAGAGAAGGTTGAAACACATGAAACATTTAAGGAATATGTGTTTCCTAAGTGCGGGGATATTTATAGATTGGATGGGTATGAGGTGACCCTTCTTAAGCCCTTAGATTTCGGACTAATCAGAAGACAGGAAGAGTTGTATGAGGTAGCACATAGAAAGAAATCCACTACCACACAAGAACCAGTGGTACCTGATTTATATATGCAGTCTAAAAAGGATATACAGGAAGTTGTCAATGTAACACAAGAACCAGTTATGGCTAAGACTATTGAACCAACCCAGCCTAAGAGTACCACTACTACACAAGAACCATTGGTACCTAATTTACGTAAACAATCTTATGAGGCCACGGAATAAGAAACTATCACACAAGAACCAGTGGTAGAGGAAGAGGAATTACCATAGTGAGATAAAGTCACTGTTACACAAGAACCAGTGACACAAGCTCAAATTCCTCTAGAAATCCTTGATGATGATGAACAATAATTTTACCATCATGACACAGAAGATAATATTATCTTTCTGCTAGCAGAGATTGATAAATGGAAGCAGTAGGTGTCCATGTTTGGAGAAGGAATGATTCATGTGCTAGCCCACAGAAAGGAAATACAGGACCTCAGGGAGAAATACGCTGAATTTTTTACGTCTCGAAAATTTAAATGGGAAGAAATGAAGAATTAATTGGGAGAGTTCAAGAAGTTGCAAGCTAAGTGCCATATTCTACAATAGGATAAAAATCAAATGTATTTTTTAGCAGAAGAGTTTTTGAGTTGTAGAATCCCTTCTCCATCATACTTGATCTTCCTTCATGAACAATTAACTATTTTTAAGCTTAAAGCTATTAAGGAAGGAAGTCCTTATAAAATGATTAGTGCCTCTGAGTTATTAGAAAAAAATTCCCATAGTGATTTCTCAGATCAACATTTCTTGTGTAATATTTATTTGCATGAGTAGGCATGCCTATTGGATATAAAATTTAATCATGTTCCCTATGTAGGAGATGTTCAGTTGAGATCCTTCACTTATTTTGTGAAAAAACAGGAAAAATGGTGGAATGCCTTCCACACAATCTAGAAGAATGAAGGAGAAGCAACATTATGGATTAGGGGTGAACCTCATACTCCTGTTATTGTTTTTAATATATATATGTATCTACTCTCTTCATATTATAGGACTAGAAAGTGACAGAACTTTAAAGTTTTGTCATAGATTCTTGTGTTAAAACAATTAATGATCAAAAATTGTTTGCACTGGAAGGTAGTATATTTAGATGGGAAGCATCTTGTCTAGCCTTGAGGACCAAGGATCCCTACAGTCATGAAAATTTTACCTATGCTTTGTCTCGGGTTCCTAGCTATATTGAGTGCATTGAGACTTGTGGTCCACAGTGGTTGGGGCTTAAATTTCATTTCCCTCTTATTTGGCTACCAACAAAGAAGTATCAACATAAGTACAAATTGACTAAGAAGACTAAAAGGAAATTTTGGGCAGAAGTGATTTATTCTAGGGGATATAGGAATTTATAAGAGAATGTTGCATCATCCTACAATATTTATAATTTTCATTAGAAAAGTCCATGCCCGAACTCAGACTCTGATTCTGAGTGAGTGAACTTTGAAGTTGCACGGGTACATGCAATGGTGTAGTTGGGGAGGGGGGGGAGTATGTTGGGTGATAGTCATTGATTTTCCATTGAGCACTGGAGAATTAACATTTTATCTGGAAATTTAATCTCTTAATAAGAAGTGGCTATGTTCAGTTGAATTTCTGTTAGTGATTAATTCTTTTTACTGTGCTTGATTTCCTCTGAAATAACTAGACTAGATTACAAATCATTTCAATGATTCATAAAAAATTTATTGAGAGGCTACATGTAAAGTTTTTTTATTCATGACATCAAAATTATAAATGCATTAGAGGAATGTTAGTCTCATTGGCAATAGATGTCCTACGATGACTGTGTAGGAATCTAGTAGGCTAGTACATAGACCATTTTTCTCTTCGCTTAGCAACTCATGGCTCATTCCTTTTATGAATACCAACATGTCTTCTCAAAGAAAATAGGAATAAACATAATATATTCTAAATAAACTAATCAAGCTACTACAAATGGATCAAGCTTCAGTCAAGCATCAAATGAGAACTAAAATCATTCAAGGGACTAACACAATCTTTAATCAAAATAAAATCAAACTTCCAAAGTTGAAAAAATGGTCCAAATGCAAACAACAAACAAACCATTAAAATTTGCCAAGATATCAAAGCTACAAATCCAAGAAGTTTCATGCACTTGAGTCTTGAATGAGCTCATTCTTTCTTAGAGGTTAGTGAAAGTCATGTTAATTAGTTATTTATCCTTTAATACTTGGAAACTATCTATGTGAAGAGATAGGTCTCAACTTCATCAAATGTCAGCTTCATTTCCTGTCACGAATAGGAAAAAGAGAACGTCTTCATTAACCATCAAACCATCAAACTTAAAATAGCTTGGATCAAATAAATGTAGATTCAATGTTACACTATTTAATACAAAATATAGAACCTATTTTTACCTTAAATGCAATCTCAAATTTATAGATGGTAATATTGCTCCCATAAAGAGTTACCTTTTTCCAATGTACTCCAAAAATAGAGGAACAACTAAGTCAATAAACTAACAATAATCAAATCACCTATGCCATTCCATTCATTATTTCTACAAATCCAATCATCAATGGAACATTCCCTCATGTATATTGGTTTAGATAGCATCTTGGGGTATATTAATATCCCAATTCACATCAACATGTCGACCCTCATTTTATATATTATGAACAGGAAAATACGTAGATGAACTATTATTATGACCCTCCAAAATATTATCTTCCATATAAAGTTCATTAGAGGAATTTGTTGTGTTGTATTCTCCCCTTCTATCACAATCTTATCGTCAAAGAGCTAGTGCTCTATCAAATGGAAAATTGTTTATGTCATACTTTGTTACATATAATATTAAACATGTATCCATATGTTTATCAAGTATGCTCCTCAACTTTGAATTCAAGAATGATAGTGCACTAAACATTCTTGCATCCTCCATCGATCCCAAAATCATGGTTTGACATAAATCTGCTAATTTGAAATATTCTAACATGTGTTCTTCTAGGTATTGGCTTTCACCTATTTTAGTCCATAATATTGTTATTGCACCATGTTCTATAGGTTTATCCAAACAAAAATATTGAGCTAACATTGTTTGACCAAAGATATTGGCTTGTTGATACAACTTCGATGAATCTAATATACCTTCAATCTCTTCTCCTTATACATTGTGATTCTTGCCAAACTGGTGCACTAAAATTTTTAATTTTGCTAAAAATTCAACTCTTTTAGCCTCTCTATTGTGTTTAGGGTTCAAATTTGAGGGTATACCATAGACATGGCCTCCAATAATTCATCTCGAGGAAATCGTTCCCTTATCGTTTATGCTAGTGATTTTTCAATTTCTATCAAGTTGTGCTTCACTGAAATCACAACATTGTTGAATTGGTCTCTTGACACATGGCACTTTTCAGTGATTCATCCCATATTTATAACATAATGAAATGGAACCATATACCTACGCACTACCATACATAGTATTTCTTTTCCATCAAACTTCAAATAATTTTCAATGTTTTCTATATCGATGATCGTAGTCCAACCTTTAAATGTTGGACCTGTGAAAGACTCTAGCATCATATACAAATTATCCAATTGAAGACAAGTTAATTTTATTGTACGTATGTATTATGCAATATACATTGTGTGGATCTGAGACATTTTCACAAGTACATTCATTTCATAAAGCATAGAAAGAATTCCAACCAATATTAATAATGTCTCTATATCAGTTAATCGAAAGAGAAGATCTTGAGCTTTGTCTACATTGAAGCGATGTTCATACATCACCCCTAATAAGGATTAGTACTCACTAAAGTGAGATCGGAAGAG
>CBVK0101963946.1:0-12373 GCA_900067695.1 Picea abies | reverse complement strand
GAAGAAAATCAATGCATATTCCCTCAATAGGTGAGTGGAATGGCCTATTGCAATGATGTGTGAAGGCTCCAAAGAGAAAATAGGTTTCTCAAGGGAGAATTCTTGGCATCATAACAATACTATGAATATATTGGTTTATTAGTGCACCCATGGCTCTTATTTATAGAATTTATTCAAGGCAAAATGTAATTGGTTCTTGGTGTGAACAAAGGGCCTTTTAGGGCACCCTCTAGTCCTTGATTAACCCCCCATTCAAATTTTGCTCAGATATGAAGGTCAAATCAGGTTGAGAGCTGGTCCATAAGTGGTTGGGGGGGCAACAAGAACCATAAATGTATCATTTATAGAAGTGTACAACTTTTCTCATACACATTCGTGCACTTGGCGCATTGTGCACTCTGAGGGATTTGTTGGCCTGTGAACACTGCACATTGTGTGCACGCTTCCTTTGGTGAATTTGCGCATGTCAATTTTTGACCCAATTTGTATAGTTTTTTTCCTTTTGAATGCATTTCATGGTTTCATGTGAACTAATTGATATTGGCATTGCTTTCTTTCTGTAACCATTTGCGTGCAATTTTGCAGACGAAATTTCAGTGATAATAGATGCCCCCTGATGTGTGAGGTTAGGAGGATACGTATAGCCTAAATACATCAATGTTTCTTTTACTGAGAGTGCCATTGTAATGAAGAGTGATGAGAGGAACTGCAAGAGTGATCCGCCGAAGGGAGAGGGGAAAATGTGGGACCCAAACCTTTCTCTAGGGAGAAAAAAGAAAATTTGTGTACAAATGAGGCAAGCATGCCCCATGCTTGTGTCATGTAACCAAAATGTGAGACGGTAACTGAAGACGTATGTTGATGTATATAAATTTAGCGCCCTCAGGGGTGGTTGATAATGGCAGATGACAATTTGAAATGGTGAACATATTCTAGAATGAGGCAAGCACACCTGTAAGAAGTGTCAATGACTCGTAGGAATTGACGGCCTACCGAATTCAGAGGTCTTCGGCTAGTATGAAACAACTGCAATAGTCACATAGTAAGACCCACTGTAACATGAGAGTTTGTTGAAGTTGAATGTTATGTGGGTCAACGAAATCAGAGAGTAATGATGATTCTCTCTGTGTCGTCCGAGATTCCTCATTGTAAAGGTAATGAGAGTCAAGATATTGCCTCCCTTCTAGAAACTGTGTTGATGTCGATAGAAAGGGAGATGTGAGTCCAAGAAGCAAAGGGATTCGTGAAATCCACTAAGTAATAGGTGGTATCAGATACTAACGGGTAACATGAATGAAGTCAAGGTTCGGTGAGACTCAAGACTGCCCTTGGTTGGGTAATTTTTGAAGGATGATTGGAAACAACCGTAAAAATGGATCTAGTGTCAGGGGGATGACTAGATACTGGGTTAAGTTATGTCAAAGGATAACAAAGTGAACAAAAGAAAAGATCATGGGTACATGGACTTGAGATACTTGGGATTTGTGAACAATTTCAGGATGAAAAAAGAGAGTGGATGCCCCAACCAAGGGTGACATGGGTTTCTTTGTCAGGAAAAGAGAAGGTCATCAACGATGATGACAAAAAGCTAAGTAAATGATGCAAACAAAGGCTTCTTACAATTACCAAATAAATAAAGAATAATATGGGGTGAGTATACATATACAAAAATGGGTTCCCCGGTGAAAGATGGCTTGGCCTGTGAGGGCACAAGTTTGTGAAAGATAACTGGTGGAGGGTGGGGGGGCCATGGGTGGGTTTCTGTATTAGGTAAATGGATGGAGGACAATCTGCAGAACAGAAAACTGATGGTGGATGAGATGGAGGAATAATGATACTGTGAAGGTGCACTCAGTAGAACCGAGATTATATGACCTGGGAATCCATTGGGAAAGCTAGAAATATGAGGAGAAGAAATATGGGGTTCATTCTCAGAAGTGCATAAGACTATCAGGACTCCCATCCCTAGGGGGTGAAATCAACATGAGTGTAAAGTTTCCAAGGGGAACTATGAATGGGATAACTCATGTGGGGGAGAGTGCTACTAGGTGACAGTACCAAAATGAAATAGAGGTGAAGGTACTACAGAGTTGGATGTAAGGACCCTAAAGGTAAATTTCAGAAGGGATGATTGGGAGATGCAATTGATTTTCAGAGGGAATAATTACATGTTAGTGTCAAACATATACCTGAAGGGGTTGTGTCGCTTGTGGATCAAGTACCTACACACATGAGAACCAAATACACAACGTGAATAATATCTGATGATAAAGAACATATAATAGTTATTTGATAAAATTGAATATGAGCATGCGTACCTAAATGTGATGTGAGAAAAATACCCCTCCAAGGCCGAGTGAAAATGATGGCCCGAGGAATGTGAATGGGTAGATGGCAGGACTAGGATCTCATAGCTGAGAATGGATCAGAAAACGGAGGCTCTGGACTTCTGTAACAGAATGTGGAAGTTGGGGAAAAGGGCCTATATATGGGTGGTGGGCCCACAATACCACCTCATTTTCACTAACACTATTGGTGATCTAGCGAGAGTGTCGTGAGGTGATTTGGAAGATTACGAGATCTTGGGGCTACTGATCAGGTGGGTGAAAGACCTCTTATGAGAGGAAAAGTGCTTGAGGATGGCACGCATTCCATGGGAAAGAGGGGGTAGTGAGTTCCTCCAGGATACCTTCATCATAGTGAAAAATGCGAGAATACAGGGGATCATGGGAGGTGACAGGGGGAATTTTCAATGTGTGATTGTCCTCAAGTGGCGAGGACGTGGAAGGGATATCGTGGTTCGGGTGCGAGGGAATGATGGACATAAAGTGGATGTCTCGATGGAGGGTACCTTGTTCGCTCAGGTATTGACGATGAAATGTTTCGAATATCAGTAATGTGAACCTTATTAGCGAGTGGTTGAGAGGGTTTGGGCTGAGACGTTTGGTGTACTGTGGCTAATGTATGGTGAAACTGAGGTAGAGCTAGGCAATAATGAGTGTAGTGGCCATATTTTGAGCATATGGCACAAGCAAATTTGGTTTGCAGCCCTGTATTTCCTGTAGTGGAGGACTCTGTAGTAGTAGAGGATGTACTTGGTGGCGCGGTGAGCAATGTGGTTGCTCGAGGGAGTTGGATAAGATTGTGTAACTCAGGAAGGGTAAGACATTTATTAGTGGGGTGTACTTCTCTTTTGCATAGCACACAAGGAGGTTGAACTTGGGGAGGAAGTGGATTTGTGGGCTCTTTCTTCTTTCATCTACCCCCAGTAGTGGTAGTGGTGCCAATAGTTGGTGGTGAGGGTGGTGCAACAGTAGCCTGTACTGGGATCTGCATTGAAATTCCCTCTATATGAGGAGGGAGATATGGTCGAGGAACCATTGTGGGGTTATGAAGATACCATACAGGAATGGAAAGAACGATGTTAGGAAGAGTAATTAAGGGTTGTAGCTACCTGGAAAGATTTGAATCCAGGTGGGGGGTAGAAGAAGGGAATTTCGGTAATGGATTGAGGGACTATCTCCCAAAATGGGATTTCCCCATAGAGGGGGGGGGGAATCTGGGAGAAGTGGTGCAGTGGGGTTCTCTGGGAATTCCTGAGGTAATAGTTCTTCAACTGGTGGAACATCGAGGTGAGGAGAGGCCTCAGTGGGAGGATAGTGTCTCTGATATATGTTCCATTAGAAGATACTGAACACACTTGTGTTGAAGGGTTTAGGAGAGGTGGTGCTCCATGATATGCCCCCAGCAAGGATGGGTCTTCGAAAATTTCAGGACCCATGTCGATGAGCGAATAAGCAGCTGAGTTAGTGCGGACAAAGGGAAGTATGTTATCGATGTTGGCAGAATGGTTAGGCTCAAAATGTGTAATTTGGTCGATGGTGACAATTTTCCCATTGTGGGGGAACATCAAACACGGAAGAGGCCACCACCTTCATAGCATACATGTAGCTATGTCCAAACAAGATGATGTAATCAAGTGGGGCATCAATAACTTCAATGTCGATGAGGATGGTTTTTCCCCCGCCTCATAGCAAATATTCCATAATGACATTTCTTTTCTAAGAAGCCTCATGGCAAATATTCCATCTCAATATGCCATTTTATCAGCAAATGGACCGTAGATGTTCAAGACTGTAAACTCCTTACCCAATTCTTGAGAGTATAACATGACACCTAAACTTTACTCAAAATATAAAGCATTAGTGAATTTTAAACACCATCTTCTCCACCTAGAGACTAAACCCTCTACATGACTCATAAAGTTTACAGAGACAAAATCTTAATCCCCAAACAACTTCTCTATGTCGTTAATGAATTTACACCCTTTTCCCATGGTTTCTTGAAGAAAAATAATGTGAGCTTGTGGGCATCCAGAATCCTTCTCAAGGATTTATTTTTTAGGTGTTTCCCAACCCTGAATATACAAAGTCGTACAAATCATGATCCACCATCCCTAGGGGCTTGCTCAACTCTAAGAACCCCCTTGATAGATTTATATCTACAAATCTCAATTTCCTTCCTTATCTTTTCTTTAGCAATGGAAATATTTGATTTTCTACCCCTCCCAGACTCCATAATCCCTTTACATTACCCCACCCCCAAACCTCCTACAACCTCTTGTTTAAAATATCTCAAACCATCACGATTGAGCCTTAAGTGATATATGGGAATACCCCCTAACACATTCTTCTCCTTAGATAGAGAAGAACAATGTCCACCTGAAGAAACTCTACACCCATTTTCGACAAGAGGACCTTTTAACAAATTTCCCCTTCTAAACTAGGCCTACTACCAAAGTGCAAAAGGGTATTCCCTCTAACCCCTGTTTTTATTTTTATTTTTTCCCAAATCGGAATTACCTTCCTTATATACATCCAAATCAGGTCAAGATCCTATATATATGCCCATACTATCTATAATGGATAAATTCAAAGGAGGAGGGTCAATCACAAACTTACCCTTGTTAGCAATTGACTCATCTTACTTTGGAAAGTCCTCTTTCCCATCCAAATTTTGCTCCTAAATGTCTTAGATGGAAACCCAAGGAAATAAGAGAAGTCTCCCATTCATTGTTTCAATCCCTCATCCTCCATATTATCAGCAACCCCCTTCGAATAAACTCCTTCACCAACCTCTACGTTTCCCTCTTGAAGATTAACCTCAAAGGGATGCTTATTGACATAAGATTCTTTGCAATCCCCCTTCACTTATTCCTTTGTACCAAATTTGTTTATCTAGAACTTTCGACTAAATTTTAGGCCATAATCCAAAGCCAAACGACCATCTCTATGATACCTTGTATAGTGGAAGGGAACCCAAATATGGTCTAGAATCTTACAATGAGTGGTGGAACTTTTTTGAAGAATAATCTCGATAGCTAAACCCTCCTGTAAGTTCATAACTATTAAAATCCTAGCAATAGACATAGCACAATAGTCCAAAAGACTCATATTGCCTCAATAAAAGATCCTTAAAGAGTTCCCAATCTCCCCCAAAACTTCTAAAGGCTAGAAATCAAGTGACAATCTAGGGAGTCTAACCCACACATGTGTGATGTTTGTTTACTTTAATATAGCATCAAAAAAAGTGCTCCATTTCTTGAGTGAAAGAGGAGTGGAGTCCCATTTCTAGTGGGAATTTAATATATTCTCCAAATCAGAAGTAAAATGAAAGAGAAACTCCATCCACCCCTTGCATAAGAGATAAGAAGTTGGAGAATAACCAATACACAACTACCATATAACATACATCCACTCCTTTAAAAACATTTCACATGTATATCTACCATGAAACCTCCCAACTAGAGCCTAAGAAGCCAAACTAACCACTTGATGATTCTTGACATCGTCACCCAAGACTGACTTCACTAGATTTCCCGTTTGCTTCACTCACCTTTTCCCCCACTTCATCACAGTCGCCCCACTTTCTCCTCTCCTTAGAGATCTGTCTCCTCCTCCACTTTGCGAAACCACCTTTTGAGTCTTTCATAAATCATGCTCACTTGCATTCACTTCACTCCTACAAATAAAATATTCCTTATTATGTTTCCTTTTTCACCTCCAAAAAATACCAAATTTCTCACCACTATATCCTCAACATTCGAGCAAGAAGGGTCAACCACTATTTTCAATTATTTTGTTGTTGTAGAAAAGAAAGAAAAAATGGAACCCATTCATCACATAGAACATGAAAACAAGGTATAAAAGGGTTGATCACAAAGTTTGTGAGGAGTACTTGCCTTTTCCTTACTTAACATTTCATATTTGTTGCAATTTTTATATTTAATTAATTTACAATCATCCATGGATGTTTTGTACAAGGTGCTCACACACAAATAAGAGCCATTTGAACATTTGATTGACATTGGATTTAGTGTGGGTTTTGAGTATATGTTGGAGTATCAACCCTTAATTAAACAATTTGTAAGTAGCTATGATATGACAAAGGGATGACCAATCCTTCCTCCAACTTAGTATTCCTATTGAGGGTGAGCCTAATGAAGGGTTAAATAACCCTTTCCCTAGTTTATTATTGATGTCAAGGGTGAGGTCAGGGAAGGGTCGATCATCCATTTCTTGAGTATAGTATTCATGTCGAGTGGGAGTCCATGGAAGAATAAATCGAACCTTTTGAGAGTATATTATTCATTTCAAGGAGGAGCTCAAGGAATTATCGACCAACCCTTTCCCCATATTAGTATTCTTATCAACGATGAGCATTGGGAAGGGTTAAAAACCCTTACTCTAGCTTAGAATTCCTTTTTAGGGTGATGTTGGGGACCATCCTTTACTCAAGAAAAGTATTCTCATCAAGGGGGACGCTAGTTATGTGTCAACCAACACTTTATGAATCATAGTATTCATGTCAACGATGAAATGATGGCCAACTCTTCCTTGAGCATAGTATTTTGGTAGAGGGTGAACCAATGGAAAGCAAGGGTAATTTTTCCTTAAGCGTAGTATTCTGATCAAGTTGGAGCCCAAGGAATGAATGATAGATCCTTCCTTGAGCATAATTTTTTCATTTTACCGAGTCCAAAAGATAAAATAAACTTCTCCTACTTACTAAGTAAAGGTTTTCATTAATTCCCTTATTCAATTCCATACAAACATGAATTTAAAAAATATAAGAAGAATGTCCATGGTTGTCATTGATTTTCTTAGACAAATAAAATTACCCAAGTAATGAAACATCACAAGCAACTATTCATTCCAAGTATTACCAAAAATATACCAATAATTTTTTTCACTATAATTAAATAGCACAGAGAGATGGAAAGTAGGGCTTGGTTATGCTTTCTAAATTGGTATGAATATATGAATAGAGTAGAGATACAAATCTACCATTGATGGCCTTGTTTTCAAGCATATCAAATTGATTTTTCCTAATGGAAATATAAGTTAATAAAAAATAGTCACGCCACTTTAAAAATAGAATCCTTGTTTTAGGTGGGATAATTTCTAAAATGGCTAGTTACAAAAGAAAGAAGACCATGTTAATGGGGACACCAAGGATTCACTACCTTTGCATAATATGAAATCCTAAGGAAGTATTGGTTTCTATGCTCTAGAAATGAATGGAGAGATCTATTGTCCCACTTAGGGTTACTTAAATTATCTTCTAAATTCATTCCTTTTAAAAGAAATTTGTTGAAATTCACTTCTCTCTCAAAATTAAATGAATCTACTCTTTAGGTTTACCATTTCCCTTATGATAGAGCCAAGGCTAGGGAAACCAAACTATAGTCTCTTATTTATTGTGTTGCATGCCTTCAAATGTGTTGTGCATATGTATTTTCCCTAGTCTCTACCATGAATGGATGCCCTTGAATCAAAATGTACGTCTAAGAATCAAAGGTTGTATGCAATGGTTGAAATGCATTCTTTGAAATGGCGAGAGTTTGAGTGTTATTTATGTCAATTGTAAATTAACATTGCAAGGGAATTGAGACTAATTTTATCTTTGCTTCAACCTAAAGAGTTATGGATTTCCCATAGATGGGCACAATATGTAATTAACTAAATTGACATAATAATAACTCAAAGAAGAAGAATATTTTTAATTTGGAATACAAAATAGCAATAAAAACATTCCTGAAAAGTTATAGAAGGCATGATCTAGAAAATACCTTATTAAACATTGGTTAAGCTTCTGAGTGAGCAATTATCTTCAATATGCAATTCCCACCAAGTCGCATGTTCAAAGGATCCTCAATATTCAATTCCCACTGAGAAGCAGGTTCCTCAATATGTAGCGCCCACTGAGTAGCAGGTTCCTCAATATGTAGCTCTTTTTTAGTAGTAGGTTCCTCAAAAAACAAGGTCATGTATTGAGTGAGGTGAACTCTAAGGTTTGATTTTGAGGAATTATGAGGGATTTTGATCATATTGACATTCAAACTCTTTTATATGTGGGTTTTTGAATATGGAGTGGTTCAAAACCTAATTGGGATCTAACATATAATTAGAGCTTAAACATATTTTTTTAAATTGACCTTTTGAATAGAAAACAAACACAATGTGAACACATCCATATTAATATGTCACAGGCATACCAACCCTCAAATACTATTTAACCATGATCAACTTGATAATACATTGATAGGTTAGTAAAAAATGGGGCATCCTTAATATTTGTTTCTTATTGAAGAGTTCTAGGTTTGCTAATGATTCATCTTATGTACTATGATTGTCATATATTGATAGAGTATGGTAATACCCCTTTCTTAGAATTTATGATCTATTTAATTAGATGAAAGGAAGAGGATGATCTATGAATAATTTCATTGATATATGAGCTCGAGTTATCTCTAGTCACAAAATACATGAGCAAGATGGAATTGTCAACACTGAAAATTGACTAAGATGAATGAATACTTTGAGCACAAAAAACCACCCAAAACACTAATTGTATCTTAGAATCCAAATATATGGAGTTCAAGGTTCAATGAAAATAGTGTAAACACAACATTAGCATGGGATTCTAAACTACAACTCCAACTCCAAACCACATCTCCATGTGCTAGTGTTTAGTGTTTGAGTGAATGCATTGCAGTGAATTTTATGTTACGATTATATAAACTCTAGGAAGTGAAACCCTAGAATGACTAGAAGCAATGGAATTAAATGAGAAATGATGGTCTATATATTTGAAATGGAAATTGAGCAGTGATATCTCCATATCTTAGTAACTTGAAATCCCCTTTCGCAACAACAACATGTGCTTCTAACCACATCTTTGGCTCCAAACCATAGCTCCAAGTGCCAATTTTCAATGTTTTAGGGAGTGAATTTAATGCATTTAATGAATTTAAAGCATGTTTCCAAAGTTTCAAAAGCTACAAATGGTAGCATAAATCCATGAAACTAAATCTATTCATAGAGTCATATGTTCCCAATATTTATCAAAATCCATGCCTAGGTTTTAGAAAGATTATTAGGTTCCCAATTTAACATTAAAAAAGAACAAGAAAATTATTATGAGATAATATCATTTGAGAGTCCACGAAGGCCTTGGTCTTCGTTGGCCAAACTATCATCTTGAATCGCCTATTTATGTGCCCAAATTATATTTCACATAATATGTTTCTTATTTCTTATCTGTATGCCTCCTAAATCAAAATATCAAAGTCACTACCTTCTTATCATTAATATTAAATGACCTAATGACCATACAAACACATGGTAAGACTAAAACTACATGGGATTGGACAAGAATGATATGTAGAGAACAAGTTTAATATTTGTTAAAGTTGTTACATCTAGGGCATATGTGTGAGAGTGTGGAATGATTTATAGATTTCTTCTTAACCAAAGTTATGTATAGGATATGTTTGTGATATATCCATGGATTACTATTGAACTAAACATAAGGTCACCTTAGTTGACATAGTATGGATACTCTTAATATTCTAGTTTTAAGACTACCATGATTCATGGATTTAAGCCCTTATAATCATATTTTTAGATAGGGTTCTACCAACAAAATAACCTACCAAATCATGTTGGTTAAATTTATGATAAGATTGTATTAGGATATTTAGACACTTAGGAGTTAGTTAAGATCAACTTGGTTTACTGTGTCGTTAGGTAAAAGTTTGTTTCTTAGTGTGTTTCTTTAGTATGCATTTGTAGTTAGGTAATCTAATGGTCATGATATGTTCCCGAAATAGATTGGTCCAACGGTTCATATTCTCCTCGATCTTAATGGCTACATTGATCTGTGGCTCAGCACCTGATTGATCCATTATCTCTATTTAAAGAGCAAGGAGGGTCATTTGCCAATGATCGATTGTGAGAAAATATCTTGTAAATCTCTCTATAATATATTTCTTCTGCATTAATAAGTTGCTCCAAGTGGTCATTGGTCTGGGTTGTGGATTTTTCCCCGTAGGGGTTTTACCACGTCAAAACATCGGTGTGTTGATCTTTGATCTAGTTGTGTGAGCATTTACTGAAGGTGTCCGCCCTTTGTTGGAATACCTATGTTTTCAAACATGGTCCCAGAGCGCAATTGAAGACCCTCTCCCATTGTAGATCGAGATCATGAAGCTGTGTTGTTCCATCTCTAGTTTCTACAATTTTTGTACATTTCTAGGCTGAGAGAATTGTTCCATTGTATCTAGAGAGCTCGTTTAAGTTATGAACACCTTTTGTTTCACTAGAAAATATTTTTGTTTTCCTAAGATACAACCATTTAAGTAAGATCTGAAGGTATAAAGCCCGAATACACCATTTTTAATTTTTTGCAAAGTTAATATTTTGGTTTTCTGTTTTTTATTTTAGGGTTTCTACTCTTTTTGATCTACATATGCACTTTTTCCCATGCCCTGTGCGATCTTGACAAATAAGAAACAAAGCAAAAAAGGTTTTCATGTCTATGTATGCTCTTTGTCATTCATTCTGTGTGATCTTGGTAAATCAGAAACAAAGAGAAAATTTGCATCTTCTGGGTAAGCTAACCGAGATCTAACCATTGTTGTCATCCAAAAGAAAAACAAATTTCTTGTGTGAAAATAATTTTTTATTAGCACGCTCTCCAAGGTCGCCTTCCACAACAACAACAAAACTCTCAATCATTCTTCTAAACAATATAATATATTTTGCACTAGCTCATTTGTTTAAAAGTTATTTTACTTAGTAAGAGATCTTGAGTTCAAATCTCTCTTTTGCTACATTTTTTTGAAAAAGTTCATGCATTCATTGTAAAGTGCATTTCACTTAAGTTATAAAAGTGAATCACTATTAAATAACTTTAATATTTTATTTTAAATTATTTTACATGCAACTTTAATTTACAAAGTAACATCATTGTAAAAGTAATTCCCGCTTATTTTATAAAAGGGGGTCACTTCATAAGTAACTTATTTAAAAGTGAGTTTATAGGCACAGTTAGGAGGAACATCACCACGTGGACCATCTTCTATTTGTCATGTGGCTCTTTGGTTATCCTTTATGTTTTTTTCAAAAGGGGATAACTTTCATATCCGAAGTCTGTTTTCAGTGCCGTTTTTTTTTGAAACAACCTATTTTTTTGAGATCTTTCCATCCAAACCATCAGTTTCATTTTTTTTTGTTGTATATTTTAATATGGCATCTCCCAATGATCTTTTGCCTACCAGTACCAACTACTTCTCATGGAAATCCCATATGGAGGATGTATTAAGAAGTAAAGGATTGCACTGGTTTACCTTGCGGAAAGAACTAGAACCCACTGATGATGAAAAGAAAATCAAATGGGCCAACAAGAATGACAAAGCATGTGGATTGATCAAAATGTTCATCTCTCTTGATTTAAGATTTCACCTTCAAGGAATTGATGACCCTGATGATACTTGGGCAACGATTGAAGTCGTGTTTGGTAAACCCAATATTATTTGAGCCCACCAGTTGGAGAACCAGTTAATGACCTTAAGTCCAAATGATTTTTCTTGCATTTAAGATTACTTATCTAAGTTCAAAACACTTAGACTTTTATGTATAGAATGCAAAATGGATCTGTTGGAAGATTGATGCATATATGTTATTCTTGCTAAGCTTGGATGTGCATATTGTTATCCACCAAGTTGCACGAGGATGGACTTGTTGTTGAGCCGCCAAAGATTAAACAATCACTTGTTCAAAATTCAAAGTTCAGAAGTCCAGCCGGCCATTGTGGCCCCCTTTTTACTTTTTTACCGCATTTCCATACCCGTGCGGGGCATTGTAATAAGACAAATTTAGCATGATGAACTTGTAAAAGGCTTAGCCTCCTAAGACTTACACATGAGTGCATTGCTCTAGAGTGTTTTTTTTACTTATTAATTATTTCTTGTTTGAAAGTTTTAAGTGAGTTATAATTTTTGAGTTTTTTCACTCATTTCCTCCAAAGA
>CBVK0101963939.1:0-13066 GCA_900067695.1 Picea abies | reverse complement strand
CTCTTCCGATCTCACCACAGCATATAAAAGCAAATGTATGACAGGAAGCAAATATTCATGTGCATAACATCAATACACAAAGAAACAACACAAACCATGAAATCTGAATTAAATCTTTCTTCTATTAATCCAATATTTGTACATGGTTGTTCTTCATATAGTTCTCTGCCTTCTCTTGTTCTTTCTGCTCCTGAATAATGTTACAATGATACAATGAGGGTGTCTATATCCGTTTTCCCTCTCGGAATCTAGGCTATCAAATCTAGAATTAAATTCCTATCTAACTGCATTAATTCTATTAAATGTCGACTATCTACTAAAGGACAAGAGCTATCCGCTCAAGGTCCATTACAATATACAAAGGCGCCTCCTCTTAAATGGCTCATTTAAGATTTGCGCAATAGTTTCCAAGGAAATTTCAAAATTTGCACCGGCTTATCCAGCTGTCTTCCACTCCACATTGGCTCGCTTGATGGTGTTGGTGATGCTCCAGCATAAATATGTAACAAATATACAATAATATAACAAAGATATAACAATAAACAAAAAGACACAATAATACACAATTTCTATTAATGAGCAAAATGTACAGAAGTGTAAAATACAGAGTGAATGAACTCGTTAGAATGGTGGCATCTTATCTATGAAAAGAGATGTGATGTCTATGCTCATTCACAACAAGATGATGATTACAATGAAGTTCTAAAGGCCTTTTTAACATAATGAAAATCCAAAACCCTAACCCCGGAAGATGAAAGGCCAAAAGTTTTGGGGGCCCTCATTGGGGTAGTTGATACTTCAACTTCCCGAGGGAATTTTTTCATATTATATCTATTTGGGGCATTTGATGCCTCATTGAAAAGGTCTATTCGAAAATTACAACTTCTGTCGGGGCTCAGGGCATGTTGTTGAGGGCTCTTGGCCCACAAAATTCCAAAAAAACATCGTTTAGGGCCTCAAAATGGCCCCAGAAGTTTGGGACTCAAAAAACTATAAAAAAAACAAACAAAATGGAAAATTGTCCTTTGAGCTAGTGGAATAGGTGGGTGGCCACCAATATCCATATGGATCAACCTCATTTTGTTTTACCATACAAACTTCAATGGTCCTTTCTTCAAATTTTTTTATACTACAATGATCAGTCATAGGTGGGAATGATTTCTAAAAGATGGGATTATTCTCATAGTATTGTTGTGCTATGGCAATCACTTTTTCTACCTTGGCCATAAGTGTTGAGAAGAGAGCTAGAGGTATGTGCATCATGGGTGCAGGGTAAACATTGGAGAACCTAGTAGCATTAGATCCTTGTTGGGTATGTCTATGAGGGTATACATAGATGGATATGACAATTGAGAAGGGTCATAGAGTGGAGGCACGAAACAACAAGAGCTTGGGGTTGGGTAAGGTAAGCATTAAAGGAGAGAGGTTGACAATTTAAATGACGATATATTAGTCAAGGGGTGTACCCAAGTGGGTGGTTGTTTGTTTTTAGGTACACCAATGAGGTAGAATATAGAGCGTTTGGGTAATGCAAGAAGGTGGTGAAGGGGTGGCATGACATATTAGTACCAAAGGGTTCAGGGAGGTATAGAATTGAGGAGAGGATTTGACAAGTGGGGCATGTTGGTTATGAGTGGGGACTTGTTACTTAAGCACCTAATAATATGTAGAGTAATGGGAAGAGGTCTTGTAATGGTGGCACTACTGATCAATTGGGAAAGGTGTTGGAGATGGAGGAGGAGCATAATAAGATTAAGGGGTTGTAGGAGTTAATTTTTGTTCTACAATTATAATAATTATAATAGATTTATTGAGTGTAGGAATTTCATTTATGGAAACTTTATGTTGAAAAATAGATAATAACCCAAAAATGAATTTAAGGATGAGTACATTTTATAGTAGCCATGTGGAACTAAAATTCAAAGTTTGGTGAAAATCTCAATAGAATGTTGAAAAGTTGAACCTAAAGTTTGACATAGTTGTCACCATTGGCACATCAAATCGTGGGGTAAAAACACATTCAAAGGGCATCGTAAAAGGCACCCATGTTTCAAGTTAAGAGTGGGATTTCCACTATGTTAAAGGCCATGTCATCAAAATGGTATTTTGCAAAGCAGGACTTTGAGCTTCAGTGATGTCGATATAAAGTTTTAAATACTCGAGACTAGTCATGTTCTTTTTAATGTCGGCCCAGGACCTGCACACAACTCCTGAGGTTAAAGAGCATTTAAAAATTCTAGAGCTAAAACAACATTAAAGACACCTTTAATTAGTTGTAGGAGAGATATAACGGTTAAAAAAATGCAAAAAACAGTGAAATACTAAAGTAAAAAAATGTTAAATTGGGAAAAAGATTACCGTTTGAAAAAAAGTTTTATTACCCATGACTAGAGCAAAAAGGTTACTTTAGTGTAGCAGAGATATAACGGTTAAAAAGTTGAAAAACGGTGAAATACTAAAGCAAAAAAGAAGTTAAATCCGGAAAATGTTTATTACCGTTTGAAAAAAGCTTTATTACCTGTGAGTGGAGCAAAAAGATGGAAATCTCTATTACCGTTGCAGCCGCATATTTAATACATAAATTGACTTGGATTGTCGTCTATTGTATGAAGTATTGTGTATTAGGTTTTTGTTCATGTTAGGATTCATTGGAGTATTCTTTGTTTGAGTTGTTCTTTCTAGAAAATAAAAAAAAAAATTATTTTATTTTCTATATTTTTAGAAAATAAAATATACTTTTAATTTATAAAAGAAATTAAATAAAAAATTAAATATTTTAAATTTAAAAATTTTAATTTTTAAAGTGAATATACTAAATAAAGTATAATTTTTTTATGAAGACGTCATCTATTTTTCTCATTTATTTGTTTGCCATATTACATCATCATCTATGTTTTAAAGCTCACAAAATATGCGATCAAGGGATTTAAAATTGGCTAATTGCGTGCTCTTGGCAGTTGTTACACATAAAAAATACTCACTTTGATAGTGTCGCAAGTGTCATCATTACAAAGGTCACAAGTGTTGCATTTTGTTCACAAGTGTTGCAAGTGTCAGGGAAGCATACTGCCATGATGCCTATGTCGTGCCTATAAACGACATCAGGAGGACACTTGGCACATGTCAAACACTTGATTTGGAAGAGGAGGAAAGGTTAACTAGGCTCATGAACCTTTTGCCATATGAAAACACTCAAAAAATTAAATTTTTGGAGGGGACCGCTCCCCTATAACTATCTCAGGAGTGCTAGCGCCCCCCCATAAGCCATTAGGGAGCATTATAGCACTGCATCAACCCTTTTGTAGGACTGCCCCTACCTTCAGGAGTGTTGGCACTCCCCTAAACACTACTAGGGAGCGCTACAGCACTCTGATGGCCCTTTTGAGGGAGCGCTACCTATTCTAGCTAGTAGTTAAGTTGTTGAGATGAATGGGGGAAGGATCCTTTCATTCTTGGAAGGCAGTTGGATTCAAATCCCTAGTCCAACCATGATCTTAGGGTAGCTCCTCAACTGAAGGAGGAAAATCCTCAACTTGCCCAAGGATATCTCAAGTGGTTAAAGCCTCTCCAAGGATATATAAGCAAGCTTTCTCATGGTGAAAGAAAACTGAAAAGGGAGAATCACACCAAACTTATGATCTTATAAGTGGTGCTAGAACAGAGATATTTTGGAAGCAAGAGACCTATGATCTCATAGTGAGAAATTAGTGAATTTATTATCATTCGGATCGTGGATCATTTGAGCAAGGGGTAGACAAGGAGGACTTGATGAAACTGTTGCAATTCATGTATGGATGTAAGCAATGTTTTGTCCTCATTAATATAATTTGCTTGGCATGTTTCTTTCTAATTCATGTTCAATCTCACATGAATTTGTCTCTTTAGTAGACATACCTATTTCAGACTAATCTTGATAGAGTAGTAAGTGGTCATACTTTGTTTGTCTACAGGGCTTATCGAAGAGCGAAAGATTGGAGCTCAACTCGGAGTGTGCAGGGACAAACATTGGTAAGAGGTACTTCTTTTATCCTTCCTCCTTACACACTAGTCCACCTAGATATAAAAGGAATTCAGTGACCATGATAAGAACTTTTTGTCTTAGAGTTAAGATTCTATCTCTTTAAGGAGATCTACCTGTCCGCAGGGAGATTTTCCTTCAACAGAAATTGGCGACTCCACTAGGGAAGAATCATAACTTTCTTAGTTTTGTTTTTTCCTCATAGAACTTGCCTTACACTATGATTGTTTTCATATATTGTTCACCCCTTCATATATTATTGCACTTGCTGATTGACTCTTTACCCCATCACACTCAACTTACCTGTCAAAATTTGATCAAAATTTTGGGTTTTTGGACATTTTTATTAGTTTTTTTAGCCTGACACCCCCCTGCCCATGTTAGCATAGCACCAACACTCCCTGAAAGTGTTAGACAAATATTTATAACGCTCGGGTGGCCCTTATACCAGAGCACCAACCCATTTTTGCTCAAAATCTCTTCAAAAATTGTAGTTTTTGGAGGTCCAAACCCTATTTTTTCACTTGATGAGTTACTTTGTGATTCAATGATTCTTCCTTTGACCTTTGACATGCTTCCTCCTGAGAAATAAACACCTTTTTTTTCATATTTTATGCCCTTCTTCATTATTTTTGAGTTTTTGTTGTTGAGAACTTGAAATCGATCCCCTACTTTCTTCTCTCCTATCCGACTGGGTGAGAACTCTAGTGAAGGACATTAGAAGTCTGTGACTCTTCTCATCTGGTTCTTTGAGGTCATCTGATCTAGTTTATTTCTCCTTCCTTTTGCACTTTTGATTTTCTTTCTCTTTTTTTATTGCAAAAGGGTGTGTTGTTTGTGCGAAATCTGCGTTTTCTTGTCCGAATCTTCTTGATCTGAAAGGGTAGTTGGCGGGACAACTTTTTCACTGAATTGATCATCATTTGCATGAAAACAACAAAAGTACATCTTAATGATTAGTTTGCATATTAGTTTGCATTTCTGAAATGTTGTAGCATAATATTGGATTTGATTGAGAACAAAATTGATTGAGGGCATTCCTTATCAAGTGTTTGATAGTGAAAATGACTCTTCCTCTCTCCCTTAAATAGGTATTCATTGAAAAGAAATGATTGCTTATCATATTTCATGCATATTTTTGGGAATTGACTCATCATTCCGTCAGTTTCACTTTTGTACACCCTCTGAGTAAACAACAACCATTAAAATCAACACTTAACTAAAATTTATTAGACTTTGTACATCTTTGTTAGCAAACCTAAATTAGTTTAAGGTGTAGGGCTTTGGAATAGGTTGAAAGGATAACTTTCCAAATCTATCAAACAAACATAGTATCTTGCGGTAGGGAGAGTCAAATCCAATTTTTGTATTGGCTTGCTGGGATCCCCCTCTCACACAGGGGTTATGCACAAGGTCACATTCAGGTGAGTTACATAGATTATCCCTCTGTGGTTCAACTGTTTGTAGTGGTTGGATCATATATTGGGGGTCACTAGAAGGTATACCCATCATTATGTGTGGGAGGCTTTCAAGATGATTTCAGACTTGTTATCCTACCCATACGTTCCGACTGGACTGTCAAATGTACCCGCCCAGGGGATGAATACGAGTTGGTGACCTTAGTAGCCACAATTTTTAGGGTCTCACACAAGGTGATGGTGAAGGGAAGTCTCATTGTACCTGGAACAGACATTGGTCAAACTCACTCTGGATCCTTGGAGGGTAAATCCACAATTATTGTGTGGAATCTTGCACCAAGGCGTAAGTTTGTTAAGCAGGTTGCCAACATAACTGATCCACCTGCTCTATCCGCGCCCCTTCCTATTTTGATCTCGCGACATTGGATTTCATCACCAACTAGTGGTTTCATCATAGGAAGCTTTGTTTGATTGATTGCTTCTCAGATTCGTAGCATGTGTTGTTTTTTTTACTTGGTGGACCTAAAGGTTGAGTCAGTGTTAATGGCATCAAATCCTGGGAGTACCAATGGAGGAGCCCCTTCTCCTGGGGAACCTTATACCTTTCCTTCATTTAGAAACTTTGGTCCTCCATATGTTTCCACATTGAGGCTTCCAGGACTCACTATTGGATTACCAGTTTAGTTGTTCCCCACTTCGGTGATTCTAAATCCTCCTAATGTTTCAGTTGCACCTAATACTTTGGATGTCAATACACCACCCAGACATCAACCTCATGTCAAATTTTCTCCTTCTTCGCCCATCAAGTCTCCTTCCATTTCTCCTTCTTCGCCTAGTGAAAGCACTAAAGCAAGAAGCCAGGTTGATTAGAAGAAGAAGAAACAAAAAGAGAAGAAGAAGAAGAACCTGAAAAGGACAAAGGCCCCAACAACATCTGATCTTGGCTCTAAGAAACTAGTTACCATTAATAGTACTAGGAGTGTTGATGAGGTCAAAAAGATTTAAATGAAGAATCCAAAACCCAAATTCCCTTGCAACCCTTGTAAGGGTGACCACTTTCTGAGGGATTGCCCCGGTCTTACCCAGGTCTTAGAAATGTGGTCCTCCATGCCATCGGCCTCTGTTAGTCATGTCGATGATACCTCGTCGACTAGTGATGTTCAGGTTAGTAAGAAGAAGAAAACTATCAAGTTCCCTTACATGTTATGTAAAGGTGATCATTACTCTCACGTTTTCCCTCATATGGATGAGGCTTTTTCTCTTTTGGAAAAATTTCAACTTCCAAAAGGTTATCATAAGCTTTCCCCCAACCCATCGTTAGTTGATGGACTGGTCAATCTGGTTCCATCCTCGGTCAGTCCGGTTGATCATATGGTCAATCTAGTTTCCTCCTCAATTGAACCACAAACCCAAGTAGCTAATCTAGTTCCATCATCAATCAACCCCACTCTTCATCAAAAGTGTGACACCAAAGTGGTCAACCTATTTTCATCCTCTGTTGATCCCACTATCCCATTAAAGAGTGACACCGAAGCAGTTGATCTGTTTCAATCCGTCGACCCCATTCTTCCCTTGGAGAATGAAATTCAAGTGGTTGATTCAGTTTCACCGTCGATCGATCCCATTCCTCCATTGAGGAATGCTAAAGTGACTAATCTAGTTTCTTCCTTGGTCAGTCCCACTCTTCCTCTAAAGAGTGCCAAAGTAGTTGATCCAGTTTCACCATCGGTCGATCCCATTCCTCCATTGAGGAATGTCAAAGTGATTGATCCAGTTCCTTCCTCGGTCAATCCCACTCTTCCTCTGAAGAGTGATAAAGTGGTTTATCCAAGTCCACCATTGGTTGATCGGATCCAATCATCGGTCGATCCTACTCTCTCTCTAGAGAGTAAACCCGATACTGCCCATATTTTTCTCATTGATACAGACTCTATCGTGCCGAGGGGCATCTTTCATTCTCCTGCGAAACCCCCTCCAAGTACTGAAGCCATCCTTTTTGATTGGGGTGTGCTAACTAGACTTCGTATTCCCTCTCACATTCCTTTCCAGATTACAGTACAGGTTCATGGTCAGGATGTTCCTCAAATGCTGATAGATGAAGGTGCGTCTGTTAGTATTTTGTCTTCTATTGCTTGGTACACTTTGGGTTGTCTACAAATTGCGCCGGTTACACAGAATCTGTTAGCTTTTAACAAAAGAAATAGTCAACCTTTAGGGATCCTTCCTCAGTTTCCTATAGCTTTGGGAGGGAAAACTATTTTTATCGATGTCATGGTAGTCCGAGACCCCTTGTATTTTGATTTACTCCTTCGGCAGGATTATGTCTATGCTATGAAAGCTCTTGTATCCACCCTTTTTCGTGTGATATCTTCCCCTCACAATGGAAGAATTGTGACTATTGATCAACTTTCATTCATCGACCTAGACTGGGTTTCCTCCCTAAGTGGTTCTTATATGAAGACAATATCTCCCCCACCCCATGTCAATTATGTATCATTTTCTCCCATGATTTCAAATTTTGATGCTTTGGATCCAGTAGTTGACATGGTGATCTCTTCGGTAGGGTTATTGGAGCCTGATCTCCTTACCCTTGTCATGACCCTCAACATGTGTTATTTCTCGAGTGATTATATTCCATCCAACGAAGATCTCCTGGAGGCCATGACCACATTTTATCCATTGACATGGTACCCTTCCAGAGAATTATCCTCTTGGAAGCCATGATCTAGATGAAACCACGAGCATAATTTTTCTTCTCTGTGGCAAGCTCGCTAAAAAATGACATAGAGGCCCTGAGCATAGTTATTTTCCTGTGTCAAGCTCATTAAAAAATGAAACAACCACCTCTCTTGAACCTTCTTTTCATCCACCCTTCTCCTTTTTCTCCTTTCCTAGAGAAATTGGTGGTGACCTTAGTGCTGGTGAATGAATTGAAGCTTGGAGGGCATGTCTCTAGACTTTATCGATTATTCTGGAGCTAAGTCACCATCTTTTAAGATGGGGGCATACCGAGCTTAGTCTTTGTTCTTTCTAATGCTTGTAAATACATGAGAATGCATACAGGTAGAATTTTATATATTTTTCGAACCTGTATGGATACACAAAAAAGGAACCCCCTGGAGTCTCCTTTAAGCTCTTTTCAGACTCTCTAAATGTGAAAAGATTTCTGAGTGATCTTTCTTCCTTTCCCACTCGTTAAACGTTTTGAAAGGGTGTTTTTTTAGTGATAGTTTATCTCTTTTTCGGTCTCATCATACTACTTTATGAAAAAGGAATTGAGAGAGTTCTCGTTTAAGTGTTTTTCTAGACTCTATAATCATGAAAAGCCTTCAAGTTTTCTATCTTTGGACTCGCTAAACAAAACATCGATGGGCCCATATGGGACTAAACCTTTACTTCTTCTAGTTCGTTAAACAAAGGAAGAAGAACTTACCGAAGGTGAGTTATATCGAGCATGTGTTATCCTCCTCGAGCTCATTAAATTAAAAAGAGGTACTCGTCTATCTGGATGGGGGAAAAATTGAAAGAAGCAAGACAAGCAGTCTTTTTTAGAACATTTCCATGTAACTCTTAAAGTCTCCCTTGAACACATCACTCTATCTTTTGTATGCATTATAATACGTTGAACCTCTGCACTGAGACAATCCTTTGAGTTCCTTTCACTCCTTTGGGTCACCTAACGTAAGTCACAACATCCACTGCTTCATCAAGTTTTGGTGCATGTCATGTTTCTGTTGTTGCGCCTCAGTGTTCAAGGGAAGTATCCATCACGTGAGTCAACCATAAAAAATATCTTGTCTCAATACCCATGTCAGTCCATGTTCATTTGATCTACCAATTACATCTCTATGTCTGTTTCGTGTCATTGATGGGGGATACATCAAGGCCCTCCTTCGACAATCCTATTCCTATCAACTTCAACACATTATCTAGGAATTAGACTTAGAAACCAGTTAGTACTTTGGGACTTGCATGCCTCAATGGCAGGCCTCCTCATGTCCGACAATGGATTTACATCATTGACCTCTGATCAGATGATTCCATGGATGTTCGACTCCAGCTCATCCATTCACATTCATTGGAATGTACTAGGGTACCTTGGGAATCATTAACATTAATGCTGATCTCCCTTGCACTTGTTAATGGTTTACATCATTGACTGGTAATCAAGTGGTTTTTGCCATGTTCAACATTAGGACATCTATTCACATGGTTAGATTCGTACTATATCAGGATCAGTAAGAAGACCCTGGGTTGAGTGATCACTTTGATATATACCTTTCCCAGGTTGTGATGGAGTTTCTTTTGAACAATGACACATATACTATGACATTGATCCACTTTTTATTGGTCGTGGCTATGTCTTGTCATCTCGTAGATCCACTGTGTATTCTTCGTGGCTACAATCAGTTCAGATCATGGGAGTATAGATCCACATTGTATTTTCAGTGGCTATACCTTTTTATCAATACAATTATGGATCCGCAGTGTATTTTATGGCGGCCATATCTTGCAAGTCTTGATCACCCAAGCATAGGTATGCATGCCTTGGGTTTGAAACATGTCATAATATTAGTTGGATGTTTGTGTGCAGCTTTTGTCAGGTTTTCTACATCTATACCCTTGCTTGAAAGTCTACAAAGCATTTAAGTTATTAGTTCCTATCTTCTAACTTCATACTTTGGGGGGCAATCTGTTACACATAAAATATACTCACTTTGATAGTGTTGCAAGTGTCATCATTACAAAGGTCGCAAGTGTCACATTTTGTTCACAAGTGTCGCAAGTGTCACGGAATCATACTACCATGATGCCTATGTCATGCCTATAAATGACATCAGGAGGACACTTGGCACATGTCAAACACTTGATTTGGAAGAGGAGGAAAATTTAACTGGGCTCATGAACCTTTTTCCATCTGAAAACACTCAAAAAACTAAGTTTTTGGAGGGGAGCACTCCCCTATAACTATCCCAGGAGTGTTGGTGCCCCCCCATAAGCCATTAGGGAGCGTTATAGCACTGCATCAACCAGTTTGCAGGAGCTCTCCTACCTTTAGGAGTGTTGGCGCTCCCCTAAACACTACTAGGGAGTGCTACATCGCTCTGATGGCCCTTTTGAGGGAGCACTGCCTATTTTGGCCAGTAGTTAAGTTGTTGAGATGAATGGGGGAAGGATCCTTTCATTATTGGAAGGATGTTGGATTCGAATCCCTAGTCCAGCCATGATCTTAGGGCAGATCCTCAACTGAAGGAGGAAAATCCTCAAATTCCCCAAGGATATCACAAGTGGTTAAAGCCTCTCCAAGGCTATATAAGCAAGATTTCTCATGGTGAAAGAAAACTGAAAAGGGAGAATCACACCAAACTTATGATCTTATAAGTGGTGCTAGAACAAAGATATTTTGGAAGCAAGAGACCTATGATCTCATAGGGACAAATTAGTGAAGCTATCTTCATTCAGATCATGGATCTTTTGAGCAAGGGGTAGAAAAGGAGGACTTGACGAAATTGCTGCAATTCATCTATGGATGTAAGCAATGTTTTGTCCTCATTAATATAATTTGCTTGGCCTATTTCTTTCTAATTCGTGTTCAATCTCACATGAATTTGTCTCTTTAGTAGATAGACCTATTTCAGACTAATCTTGATAGAGTAGGAAGTGGTCGTACTTTGTTTGTCTACAGGGCTTATCAAGGAGCGAAAGATTGGAGCTCAACTCGGAGCGTGCAGGGACAAACGCCGCCAAAGGTACTTCTTTTCTCCTTCCTCCTTACACACTAGTCCACCTAGATCTAAAAGGAAGTTAGTGACCATGATAAGCACTTTCTGTCTTAGAGTTAAGAATCTAAGACACAAATTAACACATTAAAAAAATCGAATGTTTATCCATTTTGGTCTTATATTGAGTTTTTTTCTTTTTCTTATATTGAGTTTATTGGGTAGTGATTTCACTGATTTTGATTTTTAATTATATAGATCTAAAAAGTATTAAAAGAAATATTTTAAAAAAATTTAAGACAATACAAAAAAATCTATTACCATTGGAATGCCATGTTCAACATTATAAATGGAGTTGATGTTACAGGTAATCCGAGTAAACCTAAAAACTCGATGCATGGTGAGGGTAATCCGAGAAAACCTAGAGCATGGTTAAAGGTAATCTCAAAAAACCTGGTGCATGGTTGAGGGTAATTCGAGAAAATGTAGAGCATGGTTATGGGTAAGCCAAAAAATTCCTAGTTTGATGATGATGTGATGAAGGGAAAGGTATGAGGAAGAATGGTTGAATGAACCATGTAATTTAAAAGGATTCCTAGAGAACGCTACAGTGGTTGATGACCCATGTATTCCGGTATAATCATATGCAGGTACAAGACGAATCACATGAAGATATGACCACATAGATATTTAGATAAGTAGTCATTAAGGGAGAGTGTTAGAATATATAATTCCTACTTATCTAATATGCTTGCTAATGTATTGAGAACTAGACCTAATCTCTACATGAGTTGTGTGATCCTATTATTAAGAGGTTGTTAGAAACTTGGATTGGTGAGATCCTAGTTTGGTGTGTGGTTGAGATATTCTCTCAACCTCTCCAGTTATATTTAGAATAAGTTAGATCCGATAACAACCTTTACACTCTATATAATAGAGTCCAATGTATCGATATTGTAAGTAACTGAATATTTGTGTATTATACTCTACTCTCCCATTTTATCAACATTTAATATGTTGTGTTATTTTTACTAAGTACTCAATATATAAGAATAAGATAAATTAATAGAGATGGATGTTCAGACTTAATATTTTAAATCACATATTGATAATGATGATGGTGATGATGATCATTAACGTCCACTAAAACCTAATTGGTCTATCAAAACTTAAGACGGTAAGTGATTACTTGTGATTCTTTAGAATTTTGTTTCTGTGCTAAAAAATAATTAAGAGAAGCTTTACAAGAGCACCATACTTTTGTTGAGTTAAGAGGTTAGGAAGGTTGGTAGTGTGATCAATATTTTGAAAATGAGATCTAATATGGGTATACGTTGGACAATCTAAGAGAAAGTGATTTTCATCTTCAACCTTCTTAGTGTCACAAAGGTGACACACTCCTTCATCCCATGGCATTTTAGGAATTGACCAATGCCCAGTTTCACTATGGAGCTCGTGAGAATTTCTTCTTATCTTAGCAATGCTTATTTTTTTCTTTACACTTGGAAAAATAGATAGATAATTTTGATCTTCTACATTAGAGTTGATTACATATTTATAATACCTTAATTTCCTTTTTTCCTCTAATTCTTTATCACACCACATTTTTTCTTTAAATTTTGATTTGACATTTTTTTTAATAGTATCTTTATTCTGCAAAATAGTTTCTTCCATGATTCCCCAATAGTTTAGCCAAGACCAGGCATATTTATGCCATCCTCGCTTGAGTCGATAGTGGTTATGACTTGATTTTAAAGCAATTTTAGGTAGCATCTTGTCTTCCATGTTGTTTAACTTGTTCTTATACATTAGGTATCTATTCATAGCCATGCTCTTAATGGTGGAGAAGCTTGTTTCTATGAGGAGGATGGGATAGGGTGTATTTCCTTTAATTTTGAGATTATAGGTTA
>CBVK0101963936.1:0-29748 GCA_900067695.1 Picea abies | reverse complement strand
TTATAGTGACCAACACTCTTCTCTAGTTCCTTCTTCTAATCATATGTCAACTTATTTAAGGCTCAGAGTATCCCCTCTCTTTCTCCTATTCTTCTCACTTTATCAACCAGATCTTGAGCAGTCTATTCTTCGTTGATATTGCAAATCATGAAGTTTATACCTTTAGGATAATCTTCATCTTTTCAGGGGCATTCATCTTCCCTGTGAGACCATTGGCATGGGAGACAACCATATTCTAAATCAACTATCCCAATAGTTTTCAAAGTGTCTGGGGCCTTTGCCTCTTGTTGAGGTCTTGGCTTCCAACTGGTGGCATCTCTATGTTGTCTAGCAAACTGAGGTTTGGGAGAAGATTGATTTCTTTCCACTGTAGTCATGCGGCTCATAAGATGATTTCTTACCTGATCAAACTGATGATGTTGTAGGATGGTAATCTATTGGAATTTGATTGTGCAACCTGTCAAATCTTGAAATGAATTCCCTTACCGTTTCATTCTCCTTTTTCTTTATTTGATTGAACTGAGTTGCAAGTGTCCCACCATCTACTTTCCTTGACCACCTGCCTTTAAATAAGGCAGTAAATGCATCATAGGTCTTGATCTGATTATCAGTGAGTCCCTTGAACCAATCAAGATCCTCCTCAGTCAATGATGAGGCAAATATTCTCATGGCCACATCTTCATGATCAATACCTGCATTGTCCATATCTCGGCCCATGACATAAATGTGGTCTTCGGCAGTTATCACATTGTTTCCTGGGAATCTTGGAAACCACTTGTTGACATTTGTTGGCATCTTGTTAGGTTGACCTTGGATATTGGCCATGCTGAGGGGTTTGTAGAGGTCTATTTCCCAAGGGTGAGCCATTGGAGCAAGGTGAAGGGATTTATGGAAAATATTTTTAGCAACAAAAGACTTGGGAGGAGGCCTTCTTTGGTAAACCTTAGAAGGCTTGAATTTACCAGGGGGAAAAGGTTTGGGGAAAGGACGTTTCTAGGAAGGTGGAGTCAACAAATGAGCTTCAAGATGAGCTCATCAAAGAGGGTGTAAAGGGAACGTCCCTTGGGTGGATTCGCCAGGTAAGCTAAGGGTAAGGCTTTGGGATAGCTTACCAAAGTGTCGTTAGGGTTTGGAAGAGGATTCAAAATCCTCCCCGACAATGGTGCCAAAATGTTATAGCGCAAGTTGTAGGTTGGGAAAATCCCAACCCAATCATGGAAAAAGTGATACAACTTTGGGAATCCTACACCCAATGTCACCTCGATGTAGGTCTCGCACCTGGGAGGTGACTAAGGTCACTCCTAAGACTATGGATAAGTTTTTAAAGCATGAGTTCATTAACCATTTAGGAATTGAAGAAAGAGGAAGAATTAATGATATAACATGACAGTCATAATAAGAAATTTATATCTGAAATTAAGCACAAATAATCATTAAACCATAACAACAAAGTTGTTAACGGAGTTCGGCAAGATTGCCTACGTCTCTGGGCCTTTGTCTCAGTGGGTGAGGCTTTCTTATTTCTCTGGAATGATTCAAAAGCACATCAGAAAAGTTTCAAATGGATTACAATATGGTCTAGATGTTTTATGATCAACCTCAAGAACCCAACACAATTGACGGCACTGAAAATGGTTAAGCGAAGCTCCCGAAATTCGCCCGCAAAGTTCCTCTCCTCAATGGCTTCCCTGCATAAAAATGTCTTTGGCTTCACAATTCTACAACATTTCTCCAGTTATGAACTTGTTTGGACTATAAAAACCCTATTTTTTATATAGATTCTTAGTTGGGGGTCGAAATCCAACTTCCCCCCAACTTTATGGCTTCAGATTGGGCTTAGATCCCCTTAGGGCCAAAAATCCTCAAAAATCACTAAAAATCCACTAAAATAAGGTCAAAACCCGAAATTTGGAAAAATATCTGCTTAAGCCCCCAGTTAGGGTGCTCTCCTCCCTTCTGTGGTCATATGAGGGCCATGTGGCCTAGTTCCCGAGGTGCGCACCTCCCTTAGCTGGAAAAGCTGCTTAAGTTTAAATTTCTGAAAAGTGGTTTTTTTTCTAAAGTACCAATTCGCCCTTTGTGGCTAGCTCATTGTACTAAAGTCATTTGAAGTGGCAGGTCATGGGATCGAATCCCGTGGAGTCCAAAAATATAAATTTAACCCTTTTAAGGCCTTGACCATCGTGACATGTGGCACCCTTGGATTGGACCATGTGTCAGGTCATGGTAGGAAAATCTTTTGCCACATGGACTATCCAAAATTTGACACTTGTCATTATGAACCCTTGCCACTTGTCATGACCTACTTGACCATGGTGACATGTGGCACCCTTGGATTGGACCATGTGTCAGGTCATGGTAGGCCAATCTTTTGCCACATGGACTATCAAAACTTTGACACTTGTCATTATGAACTCTTGCCACTTGTCATGACCTACTGATACCACATGTCATCACCTAATGGCTACCACTGGTCGAATTTAGAAGCTTCCACATGTCACATGTTGAATATGCCATGTGTCCCTTGATCGGTTGACTTTTTACCTGTTTGACCCAAACTTTAGATTGTGATAACTTTTTCATACGAACTCTGTTTTTTGATCCGTTTGTGCCGACGGAAAGCTTATGATGATAACTTTGTGATCAAGTCATTTTCTTGATCATTTGAGAAATTTGATTTTTGATTCTTTCAAGATCCATTTGGATCACACCTCCCCACTAAGACCTTTTAGTCCTCCAAAAGGATATTAACTAGTCATCAAGTGCGAGATAGGCCACCCCACTTGTTCTTTGTCTTTAAACTCTGTCTTGTGCACCTGTATTATCAAGATCAATTTCAAAAAAAACATGAAAACTGACAGCATATTGTTAGCCACTTGTACTCTTTCACATCTTACTAAAGCCACTACCCTCCATGTTGAAAACATTAGCAATGATAACATCATAAATATGACTGCAAATGAGTTAATATGTTTGTAGTACTTGCACGGAATTAGCTTATATTGAAGAAAAGTATGATTCAACTTCCATTCTAAAATCATCTCATGTTCATGGTTAAGATCAATTGCTTGATTTGGCACAATTATAGGTGTGTTGCTTGCATGAGATGCCTTCCTTAATTGTTCCATTGTTTGAAGAGATTCATTTGTTTTAAGTGATGAGCATGTACAACATATTCATTGCCTTCTTTGATTAAGTGATATTTATTATGTTCCCTGTGTAGAAATTTTAATACAAATTATGTATTGCCTGGATTCTCCTGATCTAAGAATTATATGCCATTGTTAAATACAGAATCGCTTCTACTAAAATTCTTGCGGAATTTAAAACACGATCGCCAATTGCAATATCAAGAAGAGAGATCAATCACACATAACACAGATGTTTTACCGGAAAAGCATAAATCTAAAAACCCCACTATCATATATTATGTATATGTCATGGATCATGAAACAATCTCATACAAAACTCCAATCCAAGAGTGTTGGCACAGGGGTAGACCTAGGGTTCAACGCTACAACAGTGCACCAACAAAACCTTAGCTACCAACCCTTTCGACAACACCTGCAAAGCAGATGAAGTATCACCCGAGGTAGAGGTAGGGGTGGTTGCAGGACTCAAGTGTCTGCAACCTTATCTAGGACACATATATGTGATTATAATACTTAACAGAGCACTTAGCATCAACAGTTCATCAATATTCAACCAATAACTATTGTGCAGATAGAACAGAGCATTGCATCATTCACTCAGATATGATGTATTTAAGCACATTATCATAAACAGGCAAGTTATATCTAGCAGATCAAGCACTAAGCATCTTCATATAGATCAGATCTAACATTCTTACACATGATTAGCACAAAGCATGAGAAAATTTATCTATCTCTATCAAAGCACTTAGCAAGAGAAGTTATAAACACATTAAGACAAGCACAAAGCGGAACAACACAATGTTTACGTGGTTCACCCCAACCCTGGGGCTACATCCACCAACTCTTCTTCTTTATTGTCTTCAATCAATCAGTTACATGCACAGAGCCTCAAAAACCCTACTCTACATAGGACAAAGATCTGCGTAGCTCACTAGATCCTTCTTTCTTGTGTTCCAGCACAAACCCTTCCACGGTCTTGCTACAATGACTTGCACTTAGCTCTGCAAGTCTCACACGATATGCACGAAGCCTTACAATTCTTGATCACATAGATCCAATTCTTATCACTTAGCCAACTTGTATAACCAACATCACATAGATGCCTCTCCTTACATTTTCTATACATCTATTTATACATACAAAATAGGCCTAAGAATGGGTAAACCCATGGGCTGACATCCCATTCCCGTTACATATTCCCACATCCCAAAAAGGACCCAAAAAGGGGCCAAGATCCTGCGATCTCTTCTTCGTCTTGCGCTCCTCCTTCGACAGGCTGTCAAAGTCTAAAAATAGGTCAAACTTGACCAGATACCAACAAAACTTGGTCAAGGGCCAATAGGCCCCCAACACTCACATGTGACTCGTCCCGAGTCACTTTGATGTAGGAAGTTCTTCTTTGAACGCTTCAAGCTTGGCTCGAACTGTTTCAACCTGTTGTTGTGCTAGAAGATCTTATTCAGAAAATTCTTGAATGAATGCATCATTCACAGGTCCTTCCAGGCATTGTTCTGTTGCGGTGCTAACCTGCTCCAGTTCTGCTCCCTGGGATTCTACCTCTGTAAACAACTGATAGGCCTTATCTTCTACAAGTTGGAGTTTTTGAGTTATCTCCATAACTCTTCTCTAGATAGTATGGATTTGCTGCTATGCAGTGCGTTTCTCTTGGGAGATCCTCATTCTTTCCACAACTGACAAGGACTTTAGTTGCGCCTGTATCTTTTCAGCTTGGTACTTTGCTTCTTGGAGCTGTGACTCCAGTGACTGCAACTATGGGTTCTCGATAAGTTTCTCATATGTCTCGCACTATGATCAGTGAATTGATTGCATTCTAAGGTAAGGGCCTTTAGCCTTTCAACTGTTCTCCTGGCAGTTGCTTCTCTTTGGTCCTTTACCTCCTGTGGGGTCTCTGGCACAATGCGTAGTTCTAGGTCTATGATGTGTTGTTGCAGTTGTTGGATCACTACTTCAAGTTGCAATACTTGCTTCGTGACTTGATCCTCTGCCTTTACTTCTACGATAGTCACAGAGCGCAGTGCTCTGTTGACCGCTTCCTTCACTTCGAGTTGCTCGGCGAGAAACTGTTCCTTGTCTTGCTGCAGCTATGCCTTTTCTTCATTGAAATTTGCTTGGAGAGCACTCTTTTCTTGTTTGACATCTTGGCATTTTTCTACAAGTACTCCTTTTACTTGTACCAAATCCTGGGTGGCTTGCATTGTTTCCTCTTGTGCTCGTCGAAGACGAGCTTCGACTGTATCAACTAAGCAGTGGAGTTGAACTGGCTCATCTCCCACTTTTGTCTCTCCCAGCACAGTGGAGGTTGCGCGGTTGGATTGTAGGGCTTGTTGTACCCCTCAGAGTTCAGTCTAGATTCGATCATACAGCTCCTCTTGTTTTGCTTCTTGTTTCTCTGCTATTTCTAGTGAAGCATCATTCAGGGTTGCTACGAGGAAGTTGAAGTCATCAGAGGTGAGGATGGTCTGCATCTTTGTCATAGTGGCCTTCGATTTCTTCTGGGAGGAAGGTTTCAGAGGTGAACCTTTCCTCTTCTTCAGGGGATCAACCTCATCACCATGTTGTTGTTCGACCTCTGTGTCATTCAACTCTGCACCATCACCTCCTTGCTCTGGTGAGATGGAAGCAGTCTTCACGGATGCACTGTCTCAATCATGGAACTCTTTGGTCTTCTTTGTCTTGCTCGATTCGGGTGTATCCTACGCATTTTTTGGGTTGTCGATGTCAAATATCTCCGCAGGGTCTACTGGGATGAGGAGGTTTGTCGACCAGTCCTTAGTGATCTCCTCTAAGTCCTCCTTCATCTGTTTGTAATAGGATTGAAGTTGTTACTTGTGTTCGTCTGTGTGCATTGTGATGTAAATGAAATGTCGATCAGCGTTGAACTTCATCAAAGGCCTGAATCGATGTATAGTGTTCGGCATCATGTGAGACTCAGACTATATGGATATCTTCAGCTGATTGTAGTATGTATGGAACATGGCATTTGACTGCCATTGCTTTTCCATGTCACTTGAGTAGCATAATGTACTGAACTTCACGGCCAATGGTTTGAAAGACTTGATGTCCTGGAAGGTCACACCTTCTGGCATCTCCCAGGCGATGAAAGTGATCAAGATCAAGAGCCAGCTGAAATGGAATTCATATCCTTGATCTTGCACTTCTCTGCAGTCAAGTTCCAACTGGTTCACCAGGTACTTCACCCAATTCATTTGTAGGCCCTCTGCACACTTCCCTATGAGGTTGACTACAAAACTAGTCACTTGGGTGGGTCAGTTCTTGAGTACTAACCTCCCTGCAATCATCTAACAGGTGAGGCATACTGCGCCATTCTGAATAGAGGCTACCTTGTAGCCTCGCGTGCCCTTCTCGACATCACCATAAGTGTCCTTAACCCTTTGTGCGAGAGCACGGTCCATGGCTTTTCTAAGATAGAAATCATGTGGGTCAGGTCCTTGCATACTCAAACCCATGATCCGATTGATCAAGGTTGGATCAACTGTGATACAGCGGTTTAGCCACAAGTATCTGCCATGGTAACAAGACAGCAGCAGCTTGACACATGCATTCACCTCTTGGTGTCTTCTAAAATGGGGAATCTTCATGATGTTGAGTAGGGTGGATTGTGCGAGGTTATGGGTCCATGATTGGGGAATTACCTTTGATTTTTTCCCTTTTGTTTTAGTTAGATACTTATGTGGGGCTAACACGTTGTAGATTTTGCCATCTCCGAGGTTGAATTTGATAAACTTCAACACTGTGATCTTATCTTGGTCTGCTCGCACTGCATGTATCCCCTTCAGGAGGTATGCAGTGACCAAGGCGTACTCGAAATCTCTAGGTACGTTGTCACAGCTTACAACACCGCTTAAACATGGTATATAGGTGGGTAAGATAGTAGAGATCATTTTAGCATTCGTTAAGTCATCCATGTTCTTAGTTCGCTTCTCATCGGACGGTTAGGATGGTCCTGCTCCGTGAGCAATGGATGGAGAAGTTGGCAGTCCTCTCGTGGATGATGCTTGTATACCTATAGACATTCACATGACTCTTTCAGTCATGAGGTCGATCAAAAATTCCTCAAAAACTCTTTCTGCAGCGCTCAACTCGTCCGACATACACACTCAGGGTTAACAATCTCAGGTTCAGGAGGTATCTTAGACACAATAACGAGAGAGAGAGAAAAAGCACGATGATCATTGTATAAACTCAACTTAGTCTGTGGGATCAAATTCTCAATTGGCAAAAGTGTCCTCGGTGCGTGGTGCGGTGGGATAAATAGGTAACTCGACAACGGGTCGCTTGCAACGGGTATGAGGCCTTCATTAGCTCCGTTATGTCCATTATGGCATGGTCCCAACAGTCAGATGGCAAGTTGGCTAGCCATAAATGGCTTTCTATTCGTTCGGAGCATTGATCTAACGGTTATAACGTTCCCAACGGCTATATTGCTTCACCATGGCAAAGTGTCATGTGTCGTTGTTCTGATATCCCGGCGAAGCTCTAATTCTACAAATTTTCCTTTTGTGAGGTTCCCTATGGAACCTTCTGCAACTTGTCGATCTTAGCTCTCTTCTTACTTACCTTTCCAGCCTTCTTCCCAGTGAGCTTTGTCTCAGTATGCCTTTTTCCATTATGATTCTTATCTTCTTTTAATATAGTTACTTCGCGCTGTCGAAATTATTTCTTAAGATTCAAGGGTGAAACTTTATCTGGGATAAGTACTTCAGTCTTATGTTGGTCTTCTAGGGTTCTTGCAACTTCGACATCAGGGTCTTTGGTGTTAAATAGTTTCGATATGTTCTCCTGTTCTGCAATCAGGTGTGTGATTCTTCTAGTCATTAAATCGTTTAACTCTTGTTTCTTATGTTCTAAAACTGCTTCTTCTTTTTTCCTTATGCCCTGATCTCTTTCAATCTAGGGTTTTCCTAACAACATGGTAAATGGGGCGTTGTCCTCAATAAATTTAATGATCTCAAAATCTTCTTTTGTCGAAGTTCCGTTGACATTCATAGGTATCCGAGTGAGCTTTCCACATAGGGTTATCAGTTTTCCTTTGAATAGTCCTATTCCTCCTAATGAAGGAATCATAGTATGCCTCCCTCTAGCTTCCCAAGTTCTCTCTGTCATGATATTCACTTGTGTTTCCTCATCTAGAACACAGTGAATGTCGAAGTCTCGTATTCTTTCTTCGAGGCATTCTTTTTCTTTGAAGATCTCTGATAATAAGACATGTCGGTGGTCATTCAGGGTTTCTTTCATCTGTAATAATATTTTCTCTGATTCTTTCTGGGGTTTTGCTATTTCTGGATCTGCCTTAGGGTTTTCTTGATTCAGATTCATTCCTTCCATCTTAGCAATCATTCTAGGGCAATCCAACACTACATGGTCCATAACTTTACAACAAAGAAAGCTAGGTCTTTTCCCGGGGCATTCCTTAGCAAGATGTCCCAGTCTTATGCAAACGTAACAAAGGGTTAATCCTCTCTTTCATTTAAATGATCCCCAGCCTTTCTTGTACTGCGCACTAGAATCATGGTAGCTAACCTACAAAAAATTATTTCTAGGATCCTGCATACACTTATTAGTCCAAATATCCTTTCTATGCATAGGTATAACATATTTTTCACTATTCGTATCAGATCTATTCATATCAAATCTTCTTTCATCTATTAATACCCTAGTTTTCAAGCTAGGATAGAATCTATCAAACATACCTAGATTCATGCTTTTGAAACAAAAATGTCCACTAATATTACTTCTACAAAGCACAAATCCTTCGGATCTATAACTTTCACTATTCTTACTTGTATCAAAGCACAGAGCTTACAGATCTTACCTCTTTTCTTCAAATCTGACCTCTTTTCTTCAGATCAGACTTCTTTTCTTGGCACCGAGCTTCACAACTAAGTAGAGTATTGTGCACTAGAGAGAAAAATCTACACATAGAGCTTACACAATTTCAGGTCGGATCTTTGCACAAAGCTTCTTCTTTCTCAGTTCCCAGCAATCATAGTTTTAGGTCCCAGTAACAGAACCATTTGTTGGCACAGGGGCAGACACAGGGTTCAATGCTACAACAACACACCAACTAAACCCTAGCTACTAGCCCTTTCGTCAACACCTGCAAAGCAGATGAAGTCTCACCCGAGGTAGAAGCAGGGGTGGTTGCAGGACTCAAGTGTCTGCAACCTTAGCTAGGACACAAATCTGTGATTATAATACTTAACAGAGCACTTAGCATCAATATTCAACCAATAATTACTGCGCAAATAGAACAAAGCATCGCATCATTCAATCAAATCTGATATATTTAAGCACTTTATCATAAACATGCAGGTTATATCTAGCAGATCAAGCACTAAGCATCTTCATATAGGTCAGATCTAACATTCTTACACATCATTAACACAAAGCATAAGCAGATTTATCTATCTCTATCAAATCACTTGGCAAGAGAAGTTAGAAACACATGAAGACAAGCACAAAGTGGAACAACATAGTGTTTACTTGGTTCACCCCCACCCTGGAGCTACGTCCACCAACTCTTCTTCTTTATTGTCTTCAATCAATCAATTACATGCACAGAGCCTCAAAAACCCTACTCCACATAGAATAGAGATCTGCGCAACTCACTAGATCCTTCTCCCTTGCGTTCCAGCACAAAGCCTTCCATAATCTTGCTACAATGACTTGCACTTAGATCTGCAAGTCTCACAAAGTATGCACAAAGCCGTACAATTCTTGATCACACAGATCCAACTCTTAGCACTTAGCCAACTTGTACAACTAACATCACATAGATGCCTCTCCTTACATTGCCTATACATCTATTTATACATACAAAATAAGCCTAAGAATGGATAAACCCATGGACCGACATCCTATTCCCGTTACATATTTCCACATCCCAAAAAGGAGTTGAGATCCCGTGATCTCTGCCTTTTGTTGTGCTCCTCCTTCGACAAGATGTCAAAGTCAAAAAATAGGTTAAACTTGACCAGATACCAAAAAAACTTGGTCAAGGGCCAATAAAGAGCTCTCAGTACAATATACAATCGTCTCACACTGTCATACAAAAATTGACAAATTCATGTGCCAATTTACTGCTTCCAGACAGCCTGCCTCCTCTATGCAATCCCTGCTGATGGAAATCCATGCAATAAATTAATCCCTCTTGCATAGGCTACGCATTCCTCATGGGCACATTCACTGTGTGTGTGGTTGCATGAGTGCACTCACTAATGTCACAATTGATAGTCAAACTGTCCCTTTCACCTGTTATCTCAACCGGGTCTCCACCGGATCTGACATGCATGCAGTTGATAGTGGTAAATCTTCAGTTGCATGTGAGATCACTGATTATGAATTAATTAATAATTAATTCACTGATCTCTCACTAGTTTAGGTTCAGTCACAACTAGTACAACTGAGCTTAATTCACTTAACTAAGTTAAACTACTTTACAACTCACATAACTACACATCCAACTATGTTACAACTTTGAATCACTTAGTTACAACTAATTTGACTTCCATGTCCCACCAGTCAACCTTTGAACTCGAATTTCCTATAGCTAACCGATTTTCCACTTCAGTTAACTATTTCCAAGTGCTCATTGAGAATAGAATAATATTTATTGTCCAACTATTATTAAGGGATAGTAATAGTCGACATGTATCTATAAATAGAATTTGCTCACCATATATAAATAGACATCATCTATAAATAGAATTTTCTCATCATCTAAAAATAGACTTCCACCTAAAAATAGCCTGAGGCTCCATCCTAGTGTAGGTGCATAATTTCACTAGGATCTTCTTGTTGAATCTCAACACTCCCTCTCAATAAGAAAGGGATTAACCGTCACCCTGATCCTATCTATATGGCATTTGAATTTGCTCCTGGTGAGTGCCTTCGTCAGAATGTCTGCATCCTGATCTTCCGTAGGAATGTACTGAAGCAACATGATCTTCCACTACACACAATATCTGATATGATGATACCGAATACCTATATGCTTAGATCTATCATAAAACACAGGATTAATCGAGAGTTTAATGCAACTCTGATTATCACAAAGAATCATTGTCAGATCTAAATGAGAACCAAACAAACCAACCAAGATCTTTCTCATCCAGATAGCCTCAGATGCATCTTGACTCCCTGCCATGTATTCTGCTTCTGCTGAACTGAGTGCCACGGATCTCTGCTTCCTATTGTACCAAGAAATAGTTGTAGATTCGATACCAAAGAACCCCCCTGATGTGCTCTTTCTGTCTGTTGGGTTTCCCACCCAATATGCATCCGTGAAGCCATGCAACTTCACCTCATACGTCTGTCTGTACCATAAGCCATACTCAAATGTGCCCCTCAGACATCTCAGGACATGCTTACCTGCCTTCCAAAAGAGCTTGGTAGGTTTAACCATCGCTTGACTCAGCCGGTTAACTGCATAGCAAATGTCTAGTCTCATGTTCACTAGATACATTAGCGAACCCACTAACTGTCAATAGACAGTAGAATCCACTATCTCTCCAAAAGTAGCATACTCTTTCCTCCAGATTCCTGGAAGAGGAGTATCCATGGGTTTTCAATCCTCCATGTGAAACTTACCCAATATATCCCTTGCATACTTTCCTTGAAACACAAAAAGTTCACCATCTCACTGCCATATTTCCAATCCAAGGAAATAATGAAGAAGGCCCATATCCTTCATCTCAAACTCCTTTGCAAAGTCCTCCTTGCATGAGTGTATCAGATGATCATCACCAGACAGTATTAAATCATCAACATAAAGAACAATGATTAAAATCTTACCCTTGTAGATCCATCTCAAACCTACCACTAATTTGTCAACCGGTCTTGGGACAATATCCCATGCACTGACAATGGAGTCATACTCCTCCACCATTGCATCAACCCAAGTGGGATCCTACACTTCTTCCTGAAAGGAAGATGGTTCAGTCACAATACATTTTCTCATGAGAGCCATGTATCCATTAAATCGATCAAGAGATTGTCTTTGTCTGCGCTGTGAAGTAGGGGCTCCTACAATTTGTGCAGCATCTAGTCTCAATATATCAACTTCTGTGGTGCACTTTCTACCATTTCTGATGGATGGCTCTGCATGAGTGGCTTCCTCCACTCCATGAATCTCCTCATGTGGCTGATCCACATATTGAGACTCATCTTTGGGAACCAGCAGTTCCTCCTCTGCATGTAAGTCTAGCTCCCTCTCAAGCAAAAACCGCATGGCTTTCCCTTCATCGAATTTTATACCCCATCGCATAAAATTCATCTTATTGTTAGGAAAATACACACGATAATTAGGGGGTGTTTCTATGTACCCCACAAATATCCCAACTTTAGCAGTCGGCTCCATCTTCTTCTGGGCGTTCTTGGTCACATGCACATAAACAGATGAGCCAAAAATCTTAAAATGAGAAACATCAGGTTTATTACTAGTGAAAGCTTCTTCAGGTGTACTCATGACAAGTACTCTATGAGGACAATGGTTTTTCACATAAACCCCAGTGTTGCATGCTTCCACCCACAAATGCATCGGTAGGCCCTGATCATGCAACATCGCTCGTGTTGCACCCACGATCATTTTGTTCTTCCTCTCTGCAACCCCATTTTGTTGTGGGTTATGAGGCGCTATGAGTTCTCTTCGAATTCCTTCTTTACTGTAGAAGTCTTTGAATTCGTTAGAGATGTATTCTCCACCATTATCTCTCCTCAGAGCCTTCACTTGCTTCCCCGACTCTTTCTCCACCAATGCTTTAAACTCACAGAAATTTAAGAATGTTTGATCCTTCTTATGCATGAAGAGGATCTAGCATTTACGAGAAAAGTCATCAACAAAAATAACATAATACTTATGTTTTGTTGTTGAAGCAACTGAGAATGGTCCACACATGTCTGTGTGAATTCTCTCCAGGATCACCGAAGCACGGTTCTCCTTTTCATGAAAGGTAGACTTTAAATACTTCCCCATGGTGCAACCCTTGCACTGATCTAACTGAGCAAGTGTTCCCATTGTAAGTCCAGTAGATATTTGATGCATGATTTTCAAGGCTCCATGATGAGGATGGCCCAATCACCTGTGCCATAATTCGCCCTCATCCTAGCACACCACTTTTTCTGCCTTTCCCATCATGGCAGCGCATCCATCTACCTCCAGCTTGTATATATTCTTAACTTGAACCCCTATCTTCTTGACTTGACCCATTGTTTTATGTCACAAGAAGGATTTTCCATCACTGAAAAAAACATCATAGCCATTGTCCTCCAACATTGCGACTGAGACCAAGTTTTTCTTCAGACCTGGAGCATGCATAACATCTTTCCATTGAAATGGTTTACCTGACTCTCTATGAAAGGTAACCATACCAATTCCAGTCGCACTTTATCATCCATCGTCGCCCATCTCTATATGCATTCTGAGATCTCTCTCCTCCAAGTCACTGAAAAGCTCCTTATCTCCCGTCATGTGGAAGGAAGCGCCACTATCCAAATACCACACCGATCCCAATGAACTTGACGCCATGCATGTGATCAAGGAGAAGTCAAGTTCAAATTGCTAGGAAAGGGCCTATCCAGTTGCAACTCCAACAGCCTTCTTGTTCTTCTTCTTCTATGGACAATTAGTAGCGAGATGCCCATTTTCGTGACAGTGAAAACACTTCACTTTGGACATTTCCATCTTCTAGGATTTAGACTTGAAATTTGAATAGAATTCCTTCCCCTTCCCTTTCCTTGCCTTGGCATCCAAAGCACAATCCTCTTCATCATCATGCTTTGATGAAGAGCCATCTCTGGTGTTCCACCTGAACTCCTCCTGCACTAGATCCGACCATAGTCGTTCCCAATCTGGCAATTTTTCCCTTCCATTGACAGAGTCTTGATAACTGTGCCAACTCTTGGGAAGTCCTAGGAGATCCAAGCTCACCAAATCATCATTAGCGATTGTTATTCCCACACTCCCCATCTCATCCTAACATTGGACAAACTTCATGAGATATTTTGGAATGGAGTCGCCCTTCTCCATCTTGATCTTCCTGAGTTTATCTTTGAGCACCAATTTCCTATGGTCGTTGTAGTTTTGGAATAGATTCATCAAAGTCTTCCACATTGCATATGGTGTGAATTTCCCATGGAGGCTTGAGACAATCTAGTCTCGTACTCCCTCCAACAGAATCCTTCTCGCCTTTGCCACTTTATTTTGCCATGCATCAAGATTTGCAGTGTCTACAACATCTGGCTTACGAACATCTTTGTCAATGAATTCCTTCAGGCCATTGTCTTTGAGTAATACCTCCATCCTATCCTTTCAAGCAATGTAGTTCGAGCTGCCCTCGAGTGCATACTCTAACCTCAATCCATTGAAATCCATTTCGATCTTGAATCAGTTGTAGCACCAAGAAAGTCTTTCTGCAAATTTGAATTCTATCCAAACACAAACTCAGCTTGTGCAATCTTCTGCACTCTGTTACCATGTAGAAATTTTAATAAAAATTATGTATTGCCTGGATTCTCCTGATCTAACAATTATATGCCACTGTTAAATACAAAATCTCTTCTACTAAAATTCTTTTGGAATTTAAAACACGATCGCCAATTGCAATATCAAGGAGAGAGATCAATCACACATAACACAGATGTTTTACCGAGAAAGCGTAAAGGTAAAAACTCCACTATCATATATTATGTATATATCATGGATCACAAAACAATCTCATACAAAACTCTAATCCAAGAACTCTCAATACAATATACAATCGTCTCACACTGTCATACAAAAATTGACAAATTCATGTGCCAATTTATTGCTTCCAGATAGCCTGCCTCCTCTGCGCAATCCCTGCTGATGGAAATCCATGCAATGAATGAATCCCTCTTGCCTAGGCTACGCATTCCTCATGGGCACATCCACTATGTGTGTGGTTGCATGAGTGCACTCACTAATGTCACAATTGATAGTCAAATTGTCCCTTTCACATGTTATCTCAACTGGGTCTCCACTAGATCTGACATGCATGTAGTTAACAGTGGTAAATCTTCAGTTGCATGTGATATCATTGATTGTGAATTAATTAATAATTAATTCGCTGATCTCTCACTAGTTTATGTTCAGTTACAACTAGTACAACTGAGCTTAACTCACTTAACTGAGTTAAACTACTTTACAACTCACATAACTACACATCCAACTCTGTTACAACTTCGAATCACTCAGTTACAACTAATTCGACTCTCATGTCCCAATAGTCAACCTTTGAACTCGAATTTCCTATAGCTAACTGATTTTCCACTTCAGTTAACTATTTCCAAGTGTTCATTGAGAATAGACTAATATTTATTGTCCAACTATTATTAAGGGATAATAATAGTCAACATACATCTATAAATAGAATTCGTTGACCATCTATAAATAGACATCATCTATAAATAGAATTTTCTCATCATCTAAAAATAGACTTCCACCTAAAAATAGCCTGAAGCTCCATCCTAGTGTAGGTGCATAATTTTCACTAGGATCTTCTTGTTGAATCTCAACACCATGTAGAAGATTGCTTTGCAATCATACAAATAAGAACTTCCTAAGACCATTCCACATTCATTGAGTGGCACCACATCACATGTTATCTCATCCACAAACTTTGATGAAATTGTAAACTTTAAAGTGCATTGTTTTTTTATGTGCAATTTATGATTGTTGCTTATCCATTTGAGTAAGGTTTATGATGCATCTGCGTGTTTAATCCCAATTGTTTAACCACCTCCTATGAAATCAAGTTAGATTGAGATCCACTATCTATCAATGTGTCGACCTTAGTATGCTTCATTATGACCCTTATGTGAAACAATTTACTTCTAGAATCATATCTATCACCAATTTTACCTGTCAAACCAACCGTTGTGATTTTAGACTCATCACCTAAATTTGATCCCATGTATGTTGGTCGTGTTGTTGTTGTAGTTTTTTTCCTCCCTTTCCTCTCTTTGAACCACTTTGGTCTCTTCTCGAGATGGAATTTCCAGCAATGGTCATCATCATGCCCTTCTTTCTTGCAATGCTTGCAAGAGAGCTTCTCTTCCTTTCTTGTCACTGAATTTGATTTCTTTCCATTCCACTTCCTTTTGTCCTCTTTTCTTGAAGATGATTCCCCTGATACACCAACTCATGTTTTCTCTGCCTCAATGTATGTTGCTTGAATAGAAACCTCATCAAGATTAGTAGGTCCAAACATAAATATAGTGTTATGAATGTGTGCAGGCAAACCTCCTATATACTTCATAAGAGTTTCTTGGTTATGTAATGGAATGTCTAACATTAATGCCACCTTACGAAATTCATCTGTGTATTCTTGCATTGTTTGTCCCTTTCTTAGTTTAAGACCTTGCCATTCAATTAACGCTTTCTCTTTATAAACCAAAGGATAAAATTGATTTTTAATTGCAGAAACAAAAACTTGACATGTTGGAAATACATTACCCACTTGTTGTGTGCCATTTTGAAGCTTGCTTTGTCACCATATGAGTGTTGTGCCTGCAAGTCGAAGGAATGCCAATTTGATTTGAGTTGCCTCATCCTTGATTTGTTGCACACTGCAATAAACTTCCATATGTCTGACCCAGTTATCAAGCCTCTCTGCATTAACTTCACCATCATACATGGGTAATTCAAACTTCACATCAAGCTTAACTAAAGGCATATCATGTTTATGTTTATGGGAATGTTTTCTTGCGGTGGATTTGGAACTTGTACTTGAAGAAGAAGAAGTTGATGGAGAAGAAGGAGGTGAAGGAGGACGTTTAGGAGGATCCTCTCCTTATTCACTTTTGGTTTTTGAATATTCACCTAGAATCGGTCTGTTCCGCTCCAAGTAATCATCATATAAAACCTTCACCATCTCCGACATGGCAAAGAAGCTCTTTTGAAACTCTATCTCGTTATGAGAAAGTACCTCTTCCAATGCCATCTTCTCACTGTGAGAAGTTCTCTTCCTCAATCCAATCTCGGGATTCTCTTCAACAAGCTCGCCTTCACCATGATTCATATTTTCCTTGGTAACTATGCAAACTCAAAAACCAACCGTCAACCTGCTCTGTTACCACTTGATCCAAAAATGATCTTGTAAGACTATGGTTAAGTTTTTAAGGCATGAGTTCATTAACCATTTAGGAATTGAAGAAAGAGGAAGAATTAATGATATAACATAGCAGCCATAATAATAAATTCAGATATGAAAGTAAGCACAAATAATCAGCAAACCATAACAGCAAAGTTGTTAACGGAGTTCGGCAAGATTGCCTACATCTCTGAGCCTTTGTCTCAATAGGTGAGGCTTTCTTATTTATCTTCAATGCTTCAAAAGTAAATCAGAAAAGTGTCAAATGGATTACAATCTGGTATGGTTGTGTTCTTCTCGACCTCAAGAATTTGAAACAATTGATGTCACTAAAAACAGTTGAGCGAAGCTCCCAGAATTGACCCACAAAGTTCCTCTCCTCAATGGCTTCCCTACATAAAAATGTCTTTGGCTTCATAATTCTACAACATTTCTCCTGTTCTTAACTTGTTTGGATTGTCAAAAACCTCTGGTTTATATATATATTCTAATTTTGGGGTTGAAATTCAACTTCCCCCAACTTTCTGGCCATCGGGCTTAGATCCCCTTCAGAGGGCCAAAAATCCTCAAAAATCACTAAAAATCGGCGAAAAATTCACTAAAATAAGGTCAAAACCTAAAATTTGGAAAAATGTCTGCTTAAGCCCCCAGATAGGGAGCGCGCCCCCCTTTTGTGGTCATATGAGGTCCATGTGGCCTAGTTCCCAAGGGGCACACCTCCCTTAGCTAGAAAAGGTGCTTAAGTTTAAATTTATGAAAAGTGGGTTTTTCTCTAAAGTACTAATTCGCCCTTTGTGGCTAGCTCATTTTGCTTAATTCATTTGAAAAGCAGGTCATGGGATCAAATCCCATGGAGTCTAAAAATATAAATTTGACCTTTTTAAGGCCTTGACCATGGTGACATGTGGCACCCTTGGATTGGACCATCTGTCAAGCCATGGTTGGCCAATATTTTGCCACAAGGACTATCAAAAATTTGACACTTGTCATTATGAACCCTTGCCACTTGTCATGATCTACTGATACCACATGTCATCACCTGATGGCTGCCACTTGTCAAATTTAGAAGTTTCCACATGTCACACGTTGAATATGCCACGTGTCCCTTCACCAGTTGACTTTTTACCTATTTGACTCAAACTTTAGATGGTGACATGTGGCACCCTTGGATTGGACCATGTGTCAGGCCATGGTCAGCCAATATTTTGCCACATGGACTATCAAAACTTTGACACTTTTCATTATTAACCCTTGCCACTTGTCATGACCTATTGATACTACATGTCATCACCTGATGGATACCACTTGTCGAATTTAGAAGCTTCCACATGTCACATGTTGAATATGGCATGTGTCCCTTGACCAGTTGACTTTTTAACTATTTGATCCAAACTTTAGATTGTGATAACTTTTGCATACGAACTTCATTTTTCGATCCGTTTGTGCCGCCGAAAAGCTTACGACGAGAACGTCGCGATAATGTTGTTTTATTGATCATTTGAGAAATTTAATTTTTGAGTCTTTCAAGATCCATTTGGATCAGGCAGTCCCAGAGACCCTAGGGGGAATGGAAAGGATGAAGGGAACTATAACGAGAATTCCTTCGAAAGTTCAAGTGAAAAAATGAATGATTGGAAATGATGAGTGGAGAGAGGTAAATGGATACCAAGTGAAACGATAGTTGTTGGTGCACATGTACCTGCCCGAAACATAAGAAAAATACCTTGCACTGCAATGTGTTAGTGTGGATCAGCAAGTTAAGCTTGTTGTCCCTAATTTGCAGTAGTGGATGACATTTTATATCATCAAAATGAAGCATCCAAATCAGCATATGAAGCACAAGATCAATTGGCGATATCATCAATGAATTTAGTAATCAATTATGACTTGAACATAGCACTTTAAGACTGAATAAAAGAAAGTTGTTATAAAATGATTTTCTGCAGTAAATTATCAGCCTTGTGGCTGTAGCATTCAATTACATGCAGCATTTAAATCAACCATAAAAAAGTGCCCAAAACTAGATTGAACAGTGCACCCTAGTTAGTAAAACTAGTGGCTAAAAAATGGAGGAAAGTTAGGGGCTAGTTAGTGAGATATTAGCACCTAGGGTTAGTGATATTTTGCATCCTAATGGCTGTAGAAAACAAGTTACTACAGCAATGAGAGTTTGTGGAAGAATGGGGACGCCTTAAGTGATCCGAAAAAGATCTTTAAAATAACAATGGTTGAGTAATTTTGCATGTGTTAATTTACCATTTACGAAAACTGATGAAAGAGGAAGCATTATAGATGAAACATGACAGCCATAAAGCAATATACAGATCTGAACATAAGCATGAAGAACAAAAAACCATAAACACCAAAGTGATAACAGAGTTCGGCAATCTCGCCTACGTCTTCGAGCCTTTGTCTCAGTGGGCTTTCTTATTTCTCTTCAAAGATTTTTCAAGTACATCATTAAGGTTCCAATGTATTACAAAATGATCTAGTTATGTTCTACCAAATCTCAAGAAACCATCAAAACTAACGGCACTTAAAACATATGTACGAAGTTCCCAGAAATGGCCCGCAAAGGTGCACTCCTCATTAGCTTCCTTGCATAAAAATGGCTTTGCCTCAATAATTCAACGGCATTTTCATGTTCTCCATCCTATATATGGCTTCAAGAGACTTTGTTTTATATAGGCCTGAAGTTGGTAACAAACTCCCAACTTCCCCCCAAGATCTGGCCTCAAAATGGGCCCAAGATCCTCCAAAAATGGATTAAATCTCCCAAAACTGGCTAATAATCCATAAAAATCTTATAGTATACTTTAAAAACCCAAAACTGGTTAATATGTAGGGCGCAGCCCCCTTTCTCCGTGCTTCTGGGCATATGGGCAGCCCCCATGTGGCCCTGGCCTGGTGTTGCTTTGTTGGCCCCCATGTGGCCCTGGCCTGGTGTTGCTTTGTTGGCCCCCATGTGGCCCTGGCCTGGTGTTGCTTTGTTGGCCCCCCTCCAAAATAGACCCCTAGTATTTTGGTGCATCCATTGGACCTCGAGTTAGTCTCCACGCGCCCCAAAAACTAGTCACACGCCCTGGTTCTCAAAGCCTGGTCACGCCCCCTGGTCGGTGGGCTAGCCCGGTTGACCGAGCTCTCTCCATAGTTTGCGCTATATAACGGAGGGGTCACATAATCGTGGTTGTATGCAATTTTATGTTGGAGTTGGTTCCATTCCATAGTCTACGCCAACAGAGAGAATGTTATACAGTAGACCATATGATAGGGGATATGACCATTACAAATGCTTGCACCAAGCAACAAGGGTATGAGCATATGGAACAGTCGTATGCTATAGTAGTCGGGGGCTGGGGCTAGGCACAACCCTTTTCTCCGTCGCATAAACCCAAATGTAATCTTAAATAGAAGTGAAGAGGTATATGTGTAAGAAACACCATGTAGGCGGGTTGGTAGCCCAGCCTACATGAAGACTCGGCCGCCCATGGAGGTCACGGGTTCGAATCCCATTGAACCCAAAAAAATTTACCACAATGACCAATGTTATCCAATGGAGGGGTGCCACGTGGCAGTCCAAGACTGGGCCATGTGGCACCATACTATTCGCCGAACATACATGACATGTGTCAGACCAACATTTTCCCACCTGTCAGTTGTCATGCCTAGTTAGCAACCTACCAACTCACTAACACGTTAGTGCATGCCAACTGTACCTACCACATCATCCCGTGCCATGTGTCACCCTTGCAATGGTGCCATGTGTCACGATCTGACTCATCCACATATGCATGTGTCCACATCAGCACCAAAACACCCTGCCACGTTAGTTTTACGGCCTGTATAGTCAACTTCCACGTCAACACTGTACAGACTATACAGTCAACATCTTTGTTTGCCTGTTTGACGAAACGAACAGATTGCGATATCTTTCGCATACGATGTTTGTTTGATCTCATTCAAGTTGTGTTGGGTTCATATCAACGCGGCCTACGTACACGTCCATTTTGAAGAGATTCCGAGCACTTTGAATTTTAGGCCTTCCTCGACCCCATCTTGGCTCCTCAATCCAATCTAGATCACGCCTCCCCACTAAAGACCTTTTGGTCCTCCAAAAGGTTACAAAATGGACCTTATTGATTACATATTTATAAAGACAAAAACAAAACACTATGTTGTTCAAAAATGATGTTATAACATGTCATCATTTCAACATGTGCGATTACATTAATGGAAGCAGAATACAATGAAGATGTGACATCCACTTCTGGCAAAACCAAGTGATTGTTTTATTTTCTTCATGGTGTTCCTCTTGCTTCGCTAGTAATTCCTCTTCCCTTGTGATTACATGCACAATCTTTTTTTCCTTCTTTGGATGAAGCTTTGGATTAAGCTTCCAACATTTATCCTTTTGATGTCCACCCCTGTTGTAATAAGTGCAGTGGGTTTTTGGCATCTAGACTTGTTTTACCTTCTCTTTCTTCCATTGTGGAGTTGAGTCTTTATGTCATGTCTCCTTTCTGGTCGACATAAACTTCCAGTACAAAGATTGTCTCTTCCAACACTTTGCCACACAATACTTAGGTAAATGACAAAAAGTACAAGGATACATATTCCACAAGTTTTGGATTACATGATTATGCTTTTTATAATCAAAAAGAGATTTGGAACAACCATGACCATTATACATGTCTTTTTTATCTTCACTTTTCTTTGGATATGACTTGCATTCATTATCACAATCATGGAGTGATACGCCATCACCTTTCGTGAAGTGTTCCCGCAATGACTTAAGCTGGTCATTTGAAGCATCACTTGCTTCCAATGTTTTGGAGCCCGTCTTGGAGAATGCTTCAATCTCCACTTAGCCATATCCCAATCCTGAATAACGAGGTTTTTCCACAACCTCTATGGGATTAAAGATACTTTGGCCCTTATTTCCAAGGCCCTTTCCTTCATAACCCATCTTGGTTAGCAATTTCAAACCTATACCTCTTGTATGTTTTTCAAATGCACCAAAAGAACCATCTTGATGGGAACCATGTGAAATTGATGAATGACTTCCATTGCATACCTCAGAGATGTTTTTTGAATTTGGTGTAGATGGCAATTCCTTCAATTCTTCTTTTCTTTTGTTGTTCTTTGAAGTTTTCTCTTGAACTGATCTCTTTCATTCCAAGTAATCTTCATACAACACTTTCACCATCTCTGCCATGGAAAAAAGAGTTTTTCTCATATCCTTCTCATCTTGAGAAAGTCCCTCTTTATATGCCATTTTCTCAACTGAGATGAGCTTTTCCCTGGTAAACATGCAAACTCAAAAACCAATCGTCAACTAGCTTTGATACCACTTGATCTAAAAAAGATATTTAAAATTTTTGCATGTGTCAATTTACCATTTAGGAAAACTGATGAAAGAGGAAGCATTATAGATGAAACATGACAGCCATAAAGCAATATACAGATCTGAACATAATCATGAAGAACAACAAACCATAAACACCAAAGTGATAACGGAGTTCGAAAATCTTGCCTATGTCTCCGGGCCTTTGTCTCAGTGGGATTTCTTATTTCTCTTAAAATATTTTCAAGTACATCATGAAGGTGCCAATGGATTACAAAAATGATCTATTTGTGTTCTACCATATCTCAAGAAACCATCAAAACTGACGGCACTGAAAATGGATGTACGAAGCTCCCAGAAATGGCCCGTAAAGGTGCACTCCTCATTAGCTTCCCTGCATAAAAATGTCTTTGCCTCAATAATTCAACAGGATTTTCCTATTCTCCATCCTCTCTATGGCTTCAAGAGCCTCTGGTTTATATAGGCCTAAAGTTGGTAACAAACTCCCAACTTCCCCCCAATATCTGGCCTCAAAAAGGGCCCAAGATCCCCCCAAAATGGACTAAATCTCCCAAAACTGGCTAATAATCCATAAAAATCTTATAGTATAGTTTAAAAATCCAAAAGTGGTTAATATGTAGGGTGCAGCCCCCTTTCTCCTTGCTCATGGGCATATGGGCACCCCCCATGTGGCCCTGGCTTGGCGCTGCTTTGTTGGGCCCCCTCCGGAATAGACCCCTGGTCTTTTGGTGCATCCATTGAACCTCAGGCTAGTCTCCATGCACCCCAAAAATTGTTAGTGCATGGTTCTCAAAGCCTGGTCACGCACCCTAGTCGATGGGCTAGCCCGGCCGACCGAGCACTCTCCACAGTCTGTGCTAACCATATAACGGAGGGGTCACATGATCATGGTCGTATGCAAGTTTACGTCAGGGCTAGCTCCATTCCATAGTCCGCGCCAATAGAGCAAAGGTTATATGGTAGACCATATGATGGGGAATATTCCCATTACAAACACCTACGCCAAGCAACAAGGGTATGAGCATATGGAACAATCGTATGTTGTAGCAGTCAGGGGTTGGGGCTAGGCCCAGCCCTTTTCTCCATCGCATAAACCCAAAGGTAAGCTTAAATAGAAGTGAAGAGGTATATGGGTAAGAAACATCGTGTAGGTGAGCTAGTAGCCCAACCTACATGAATACTTGGCCGCCCATGGAGGTCTCGGGTTCGAATCTCATTGAACCCATAAAATTTTACCACGACGACCAATGTTATCCAATGGAGGGGTGCCACGTGGCAACCCAAGACTGGGCCACGTGGCACCATACTATTCGTCGAACGTACATGCCACATGTCAGACAAACATTCACCCACCTATTAGTTGTCATGCCTAGTTAGCAACCTTCCAACTCACTGCCACGTCATCTTGTTCCACGTCAACTCATGACAACTGTACCTGCCACGTCAGCCTGTGCCATGTGTCACCTTTGCAGTGGTGCCACATGTCACGATCCTACTCATGCACATCTGCACCTATCCACATCTGCACCAATGCACCCTATCACATCAATTGTATGAGTGTACATCCTGTACAGTCAGCTGCCACGTCAATATTGTACAGATTGTACAGTCAACATCTTTTTTTCCCTGTTTGACGAAACGAACAGACCACGATAGATTTTGCATACGATGTTCGTTTGAGCTCATTCAAGTTGTGTTGGGTTTGTATCGACGAGGCCTACGCACACGTCCATTTTGAAGAGATTCTAAGCACTTTGATTTTTAAGCCTTCCTGGACCCCATCTTGGCTCCTGGATCCAATATGGATCACTAAGGGAGGAAGAATCCCCAAGGCATCAAGATCATTATCCCAAAGAGACAACCTTAAAACTTGAATATTTCATTTTTCCAAAGGCATCAATTTATTTCTCCAATGCAATAAGTAGATGACTAGTGCCTTTAAAAATGGGTTAATGGAGTCAAGCAAAGAAAGAGCTAGAGGTACTACTTCCTTGGGGGTGTAAACCCTCTTACTTCCCAAGGAAAGTATCTCTAGCTAGGAATTGAGCTAAGAGGGTGTATGCCCCTATACTTCTCTTAGCAAACCCTTGTTAAACCAATAGAATGTAAGCATAAAATGGTGGAGACTATGGTGGGGGTGTATTCCCTTATACTTCCCACCATGTTCTAGAAAAATAACCTTGACTTGAACAATAATGATAGCATAATGTAAAAAAGCTTACCAATTCAAGGAAAAATCTAAGACAAACCACCATAAAAGCTAGAAAAATCCTTTCAAGGCTAGCGCATCACTTCCATCAACCAAATATCCAAGACTTAGCCATAAACCAAAGCACAAGAGAATAGAAGGAGACAAGAGGGCCAAAAATTTCAGATAAGTCCTTCTCCACAAGGGAGAGTTATGTTTTAAAATGAGATCTCATGATCTCTATTTATACAAACATTAGTCAACCTAGTTTGTCCACAAAATGAGTAAAACACAAGGTTAGGGGTCACCAACCCTAATCTTTCCCTTTAACATAATAATATTAAACAATTCACTTAAAATTCCATCTCTTGCAGAAATTAAACCCTAATTAAGGATGATGTCACCCCTTTAGGGGATGTTTTTCCACTTTGAGGAGGTCGTTGGTGTTGGATAAGGATGTAAGGACCTCCCAAGGCCATGTTTCAAGCATCTAGATGATCTCTTCTTGGTGAAAACCCTTTTCTCCTCAAAACGTTCAAGTGCAAGTGAGTGGCACCCCACCACCAAGCCCAAACCCCCAATACCATGATGTCATGCTCAAAAGTAGGACGTTTTTCCCCTCTTGGGAAAATTGTTTGGTAGGCAATGGGTAGGATAGGTCATCTAGGTCATCATCAAGGTTTTACAAGTCATCTCTCTCTCATCTGGCATGCGGGCCCCTGGCATCCAACCTGTGGACTTGTAGCCCCATAGAATCCCAAGCTAGGCTTTTTCTCCCAAAACTGTCCACCAGATAGGTCCTGCAAAAACAAATGGACACGCCCTCCAAGGATGTCAAGTCATAACATCATGACAAGTGGATCCAATCAATAAATAAGCCATCTAATCATATGCATCAAAGATTACTATATCAAACAATTAATAGCTCAAAGACACTATGTGACTTGTCAAGATTAAGTATGGGAGGGTTGACGAGGTGTCCTATTGGGCAGATCTTGCCCTAGGTCAAGGAGAGCCTCTAATAAGTCCCTCTCTAATCCATGTAGATTGTATGAGGTGGATGGGGTCAAGACTCAATGGGCAAAGGGCTCATGACATACTAGGGGTTGTAGCGTCTCATTCATGGGTGCCTTTGTAGAGGGTGTGTGGTACCTTCGTCCACAATGCACTTTTTCCAGGCCCATTATTTTCCTTTTATCTTTCTTTCTTTATATTTTCTTTAGCACAAGGAAAGGTTGGAGGTCACTACCCTGGCGTGGTGACCAAATGGTGGCAATGTCACCCACAAATACCTAATGGAAATGAGATGGTTGGCTCGTGATGAGACCCCTTTTCTATCAGCCATGTAACTGAGAGTCACTTCCCTAGTTTGGTGACCAAATAATGACAATGTCATACCAATAGATATCCATGGACATGATAGGTTGGCTCGTGATGAGACCTCATATCCTTCAATCTACCTTTCAGGCATTTATTTGTTATATTATGGGCCCCCTTTCACTCAAAGATAAGTGTTTTACTACTTTCTTGGGTGATCCTTGGGCAAAGCATCTCGAAGGTTCATATATGGATTTTATATTTTACCCAACACCAACCCCTCTGTGCCTTTATCTCCTTCTTCCCATAGAATGAGGGACAACCCCGTCTTGGGTCAATACACCCCAAAATCCCAAGAGATAAGGAAACAAAGGGAAAAAATGATAAGTATAGTCGGGAACGGTACGATGGCTCATTAAGGGATTTCCCAATAGAAAACCCATTCCCAAAGAAGACCACTTATTAGGGCACAATGTCAACCACCAAGGTGAAGCAGAGCCAAAGGCATAATGTCCAAGCACATATCATGAAATCTAGAGCAATATAAGATACAACATAATCAAATGGCTTAGGTATTGAAATGATGCTCACCATAATATTGACTTGTACTTCATGGAGAAAGGCCCACTACCTTTTGGAAGCCAACTAGTGTTGTGGATGTCGTTTGTAATATTGTGACAATCTGTGGTGGTGAGTGGGTTTTCCATCTGTGCAAACGGTACTGCTGGTCATGTAGTCTCTCGACACTCTGTATCTTCAACCTGAGGGCCTCGAGACATCATCTCCTTAGTTATCCACAAAATCAGGATAACAGGGCCCTTCATGTCATCAACCTTATCTCCTACGTCATCCTTATCCTTGAACCTTGATGTTGTCGATCCTTTTAGAACTTAAAGAAATATCCAATCATGTTGTTTTCCCGAGCCAATTTGGATCAATTTCATTTCATGAATGAACTTCGTCATGGGATTTGCATGTGGATTTAAACAACACTAATATTGATATTGTCATGTGTATTTCCTTTTATTCACTACCTTATGAATCTACTTCTCTACTATGGACTTAATATACATGAGGTTTCATTTGATAGTATAGGACCTAGCTAAGTGTTGTAAGGATGCCTAGTACACTATTCACTAAGTTGTTATGTAGATCATACATAATCCCTTTCTACTAAGCCAGTTCTCATATAGTTAAGTATAGTTCTTGTTAGATTTAGGGATGGAGCCACAAGTATGCTAGCTAGTCTTAACTAAAATGATCTAAAGTAGGTGACTCATCTCAAGTGATGTCTAAAAGTAATCTCATCATGTTGATCACACATGTCAACTAGGTTATATCCTTTTTTTCTTTATATGCACTCTCAAGTTATTTTACAAATGTGTAAGGTATACTAAAACTTTATTAGAGGAGGAAATTAAATCCCATAATATTTTCCCTACATTTAAAAAATGCAATAAATCTTGAAATCACACAAGGAAATTAATTCCATTGGAAGCTTGATATCTCTAGAATATTGATCCTTGAAATCTTGTTTCCACTTAAATCCCTCAAACATCTCGATTATCACACTAGAAGTTCAATCACTGCAATCTCTTTTCCACTTGAATCCCTTGAAAAAATTGATTATCACACACCCAACACATCCCAATCATGCCCTTTTTTTTTTATCAAAGCCATTTTGTGCTAGTTGTATTTATTTTAACTTTGCATTTAAGTTGTCCTAATTTAGTGGTGGCAATGTTAGAAACAATAACAAAGTTGAGCATTTCCTTTCCATTTTTCACCCCCCAAGAAACTAAGATAATGCATAGGATTACCTTTCTTTTCTTTGGTTGCATGATCATTTCATTTGGAATGATAAGATTCTAAATGTCTTTGAATCGTGATACTTAATGTTTCTTTCTTCTCGAATTGTAGAGTGTTTCATATGAAATCACTTCCTTTTTTGATGCATTTTTTCTCAAATTCACTTTTTCGATTGTATTATCGACCAAATTTTTGGAGGTTATTTCAACCTTCAAAATATTCTACAGAGAGAGAGAGAGAGAGAGAGATCAAATTCGCTTTTTTTATTGTATTATTGACCTGAGAGAGAGGGGAGAGAGAGAGAGAGAGATGAAATTCACCTTTTTTATTGTATTATTGACTTGAGAGAGAGAAAGATGGGGGGAGGAAGGGAGGGAGAGAGAGAGAGAGAGAGATCAAACTTGGTTTTTTTATTGTATTATTGACCTGAGAGAGAGAGAAAGGGGGGGAGGGAGAGTGAGAGTGAGAAAGAGGGAGAGGGAGGGAGAGAAAGAGAGGAAGAGACAGCAAGAGGGAGAGTGTTAGGTTAAACTTGTCTGGGTAAAATAGTCAAATCTATTTAGGAAAACAAGTGGTTCAGTAAAAGAGTCAATCTATTTTAGGTAAAAAAGTGGTTTTTGGGCCCACGGTATTTGTGTCCCATGGTTTTGGTAGCCCATATTTTAATTCCTATGGATTGCATGTAAAGAATCCTTTAAAATATGCTCATAAGAAATATCCTCTTAAGAACTTCAATAAACATGCAACCGCTTCTATAGGAAACAGATAAAACACTACAAGTTATTAGCAGCTTAAGTACGGATGCAAAACTATGACTAGAAAATCATATGCACGACCATCTAATTATCTAAAAAAGGATTAAAAATATGAAATGCAACACAATATCATGAAAAAACGAAAAGAATACAAAAAGGGTCCTTGAGTCCTCTTGAGTGGGCCCTACCCAAACAGCACAAGGAACCTATGAAAACTCTAATAAGATGGAAAAGAAATCATCTTTATTAACAAGTAGTAGTTATTACATCCAGGGAGAAGAGCTCCAAATATTCCAAGACTCTTCAAACAAAATTCTATAATGCAATATCCAGCTATTTATTTTTCCTCCTCTTATTCTTCATATTGGAGGTCTATTTATACCACTAGAACTTGACCTTATTCTTGAATTAAGGAGGGAATATGGGGCAGCGCTTCCTTCTTCGATAGCTTGGTTATCCTCCAGATATTTCAAGGTTGATTCTGCAGATAGTGGTCATTAATGCACTGGCAACGAATCTGGAGGTAGGTAGGGACAAGATCCTTGATTTTCTCCTTGTGCTAGGATCTTCCTCTTCTCATGGATAGTTCGACCTGCTGAAATTGTGCTACACATACACTTTCATCATGGATATTTAACAAAAATATTTCCATTACTCATTAAATGCCAATCTTAAAACTATTCATTAGATAACTTGCAAAATATCCACAATTACTATTAGACATGGTCAATTAAAGTAGGTTTTTAGGTACATAATGGTCAAAATTATGTCTTTGATTGGCCCTTTAGATGGTAAATATTGGGGCCCATCATACCCCCAAACTAAAATTCTTGCACATGCTTGTGCTAAAAAATTATACCTTCATGCAATTATTGTTGTTCCCACTGAAGTTTCTCATTGTGTCTCTCTCTAATGTCTTGTTGTAACTCATTGTGCCTCTGTCTAATGTCCCAAGCTATGTGTGAGATCGGAAGAGCGTCGTGTAGGGAAAGAGTGTAGATCTCGG
>CBVK0101963934.1:0-13356 GCA_900067695.1 Picea abies | reverse complement strand
ACATTTTTGAGGAAGGTTCGCACGCTGCCAATACATTTGCCTGCGAGAATGCATGATTCTCGCAGGTTGCCTTAAGCTAGGGTGCGAGAAGTTCGCACTGTGCCTAACTACTAGGGTGTGAACTCTTTCTAAAGAAGGGAAAAAGATGAATTCTCGAAGCTTCTAGAAGGGAATCTTCTAGAAGGATGAGATGGCATTCGAATGGTTATCTAAGTACTAGATTTCCTGATATTTTGGGATCATTCTTATCTAGGTAACTAATTCATTCTCTCCTATATATTGAGGGGATTCTCATGGAAAAGGTTAGAATCAAACTAGCAAGAGATTTATTGGAGAATTAGTGAAAGACTGTGTGAAGGACTGAAGCTACAGAAGCTAGGAACTCCAGCAAGTTTATCAAAAGTGGTTGATCTTCTTCATACAAGTGAGCAATTGTGTGTGTCAGAGCCAAGGGCCATCGAAAGGAGGTTTGCAACATCAAGGCTCAGATTGTAAATTTTGCTTTCCATCAATATAATACAGTGATATGTCTCTTTCCCATAAAGCTAAGTCTACTTTATTGTATAACTCCTTGATCATATACTTAGATTGATTTTTGAATATGTTGAGTTGTCTTCACTTTGATTGGTTTGTATTGTTGTGGTCTTGACAACACAAGAGCATTGGAGCGAAGCTGGAACAACAAAGATCAAAGGAAGCGATCATAAGGCATGTTCATGATTCTTGCCTCCTAGTTCATTCAATAATCAAATCTAGAGAAAGAGTATTATTCTGTCCTTCTTTGTTCTAGATCCAAGTGGATCTAGGGAGATTGGTTTGTGTCTGCACTTACAGATTTATCCAATAACAAAATTGGCGACTCCATTGGGGATCATCCCATTTTCTTTGTGGTTTTTTTTTGTTTCTTTTGTGGCCATTTGCTCTGATTTCATTTTTCTCCTGTCCTATCAGTCTCTGAGTCTTCAGGATATCCTGATAGACCTTTTGAGTCCAGAAGCTTTTTGCAATTTTACTTCATTTTTCAAATTTTTGGATATGTTCAGGAATTCTCGCACTGCACTCCATTGCAGCCTGCGAGAACTGGTCAGGTTTGCACCCTGCTCATAGGGTTCAGTGCGAGTTTCTCGCACCTTGATCAAAGGTTTCTTGCGAGAATCATAGATTCTCACACTGTGTTATATTGCTTACCTGCGAACACTTTTTTTCAAAATTTTGAAATTGAGTTTTGGTCTTTCTGACTACTCAAATCAGTTGAATTACCTCTTATGAGTTTATTGGATCATTTATTGATATATCTCTTGCTTTAGTTTGCATGCGTGAACAGTCTTAGGGTTTTAAGACGTTTTCTTATCATTTGTGACTTGACTTTCGTTTCTCGACTCTTCTGGAAAAACCATTCTCTTTGACTTGAAATTCTGAATGTGTTTGATTTGTTGGGATCCAGTGATTGATTGAAAGTTAAGTTTGCTTGGTTTTCTGATTTTTTTATGGTTTGAAAGATCATTTTCTCTTCCATTTTAAAAAGACTACTTTGGTTTGCTCTTTATTTTTGCTTTCATTGAAAGAGTAGATTAGGTTATTTGCTTGTTCATTGATTTGATTTTCTGTACTCTCACTGTCATAGTTTGAGTCCTTTTTGAAAAGTGAGCAAACAAGTTTTTATTTCAAAAATTCTTTTCGTTTTAGAAAACTTTGAAAATCAAATTATTGAGATTATTGAAGTATTTGAAAAAGACACATTTTCATTTGATGAATGATTGTTTGCATTGACATTTGAAAAGGAAATTTTTCATTGTAGTACAGAGTTGATTTGGAAAATATTCTCTCTCCCATACATAGGATTCATTGAACGAAAAGTGTTATATTTCATTTCTCATCCTTGCATTGTTTGGGTCAGAGTCATACAACATCAGTTTCACTTTCGTTGCCTTTGAGTAAACAACAGCTCTTAAAAACATTGCGTAATATTAAAATTTATCTAGTAACTCTTTTCTAGGGCTCTTTTACACCAACATTTAGTTAGGTTAGTGCTTTGGAGTAGGAAGAGAGATACACTCTCCAAAAGCTCAAAACACACAATAGCATCTTGAGTTAGGGAGTGTCAAATTCCATTTGCAACATATTGTCCTGGGAAGCCCTTCTAACACAAGGGTCAAGCACTAGGTCGCATTGGTGTTGGCAGATTTACTCACCCTTCTTTGTTGACATCAGTGTAGAGATTGCACGTATTACGGGGGTCACTCAGAGGTATACCCACAATGATGTGGAAGCCTTTTGAGTTGATTTCGGGATAGATACCCTGCCCTTGCGTGTGGATCAGACTGTCGACTGTTCCCCCAGGTTGTACTGTTGTTTGTGGTGACCTTAGTGGCCTATCTCTCTAGGTTCTTACCCAAGGTGACTGTGGAGGGGAAAGTCTTCACGGTACCTAGAATTGGCGTTGATCAAACTCACTCGGGCTCCTTGGAGGGTATACCCATGATTATGTGTGGGAGCTTGCACCAGGGTGTAAGTTCGTTAAGCAGGTCGTCAACGTAACTTTTCCATCCTAGCCCCACCCCTTCTCGTCTCGTTGTTGTGACGTTGGATTTCATCACCAACTAGTGGCTTCGATATTAGAAGATCTTGTTTGCCTGGTGATTGCTTCCTAGATTTTGTTTACTAGTGTGTGTTGTTTGTTTATCGAAGTTGACCATAAGAATTTCTTCACGGAGCTTGTCACTCATTTACAATTTCTCCCCCACGACGCTCACGTAGAATGCAAGGTTTATCTCCAGAGCATCTGGACAGTTCTCAACCTTTGCCTACCGGTACACCTGAGGGCTCTCCTCATTAGAGTGAAGTCCCAGTTGTTACTCCACCACCCGTGGAAACAAGTGACATCCCAATTGTCACCACACCACAAGTAGAATCCACTGACTCTCTAGAACCTTTTCGAATTACCAATACTAGAGAGGACTATCGCATTCGCCGTGGTGAATGACCTTTTGTGCGATTAAAGTCTTCTGAAGAAGCAGTTGTTACATCTTCTGAATACACCGTTGGGCCTTCTCCTGGTGTAGTAGGCCAAATCCTTTTTGGTCGGGTGATTTCCGATGGGTCCTTTTTGGTACTGAGTCACCTACAGTCTACGAAATCAACCCTCCAGTGTTTTCTGAGACATAAACTACACTAGTGACTACCACTTATCACTTTGTTCTCCCTCCCGAGATGGCCCATCTCGCGAATACTACGAGTGTCCAAACCGGAATTACGGAAGCTAGTCTTACTCCTATCAATACCCAGCGAATGCCTGATGTCAATCCGACACTACCACCCGGTTATCATGCATTGAATGCTTTGTTGAATGCTTCCAATCCAACACCTCCACAAACCCCAGCCGGTTCTCCAGGTCCTGGGCACCCTATTCCCGGTTTTATTCCGACGCTCCCTCAATTTCCTTCTGGCAATCCTAATCCTAGTGGCACTATATCGTCCGTTGCACCAAACTTGCATATTCCCATTGGTGGACAAGGTGGTACGATTCCATTTCCTCTTACCGAACATAATCCAATTGCTACACAATTTCCGTTTGGAACACAATCTACGATGGGAGGACCAACCTCACCTTTTGGACAAAACATACCTCCTGAATTGACCCAGTATTGGAATCAGATTCTACAAAAATTTTCTCAAAATGTTGTGGGGCAGCAAACTCTCCCTACTATGGGCCAACCATATCTAGGTATACCTATTCCTATTTGGGGTCAGAGTCACAATACTCAAACTCAGGTCCCTACTCAAACTCAAGGTTACCATCCTTGGAATTACTATCCTCTCCAACCACCACCGAATCAGCCAGGGTCTTCCCAATATGGGAAAACTGCATACGGTCCTACTGGTTTGCCGACAGGGCTTCCACCCCAAAGTCACCAGTACCCGTAGGTGAATAGACAGTTACCTTTTCTTGCTACTTTGGATTTGCCAGATTTGTCTAGGATTCTAAATGATCCTATTCGTCACTCTCCCCAATGGATTGTTATTCCAGCCAAGCTTCCATCGGACATTCCGAAATTCGATGGCAAAGTGGGAGAGGACCCGAACAATCACGTTATGAATTTTCATCTATGGTGTTCATCCAACTCATTGATGGATGATTCTATTCATTTATGTCTTTTTCAACGAACCCTTACTGGTTCTGCTGCGAAGTGGTATATTGAATTGCCACAAGGTTTCTTCTCTGATTTTAACACCCTAGCTATGGATTTTCTTACACATTACCAGTTACCAATCCGTTATGATACCGGGATTGAGATTTTGACTTCCTTCAAACAGACTAAAGGCACTCATATATCGGATCATATCTATGAGTGGTGAAGGAGACGACGTCTCATCAAACTTGAACTCCCCGATCAGTTACTGGCAGAATGGTTTACGAAGTCATTTGTGAATGAAATCGGTAAAGACATTTCCATGGGTGGCGTTGTCACGGAAGACCAGGCTATCAGTCATGCTCAATATCTTGATCTCGTTTATTCGCAAACGGGAACACTTTATGATTTGCTACCTGAATTACCTCGTCCTGGTACTTCCAGCACTTCAACTGTTCCAGTTGCCTCGCATGCAGTTGATGGTGTGATTGGTACTACCCACTCACATTCTGTTTCAAGAAAAACCCCTAAATATACATATTCTAATGTTCAAAATGCTCCGTCTCCTACCACTCCCGCCGGTAAAACTTCTGAGGTGAATGCCATTCAATCTACCCCGACCGGTAAAAATAAATCTAAAAAGGGGAGAGGCAAGAATAAGGAGGGTAAAAATAATAATCAAACAGAGAAAACTAAAACTCCTCCTGTTGAAGATCGGGATAAGTGCAAACCACGATACCCTTGCCTTATCTGTGGTGACGATCACTACACGAAGGATTGTCCACGACGTGCTGAAGTTACTAAGTTCCTTCAAGGAACACCCAAACCATCTACGCCGACAGTCTTGTCCCAACCCTTCCCGTCTCAACAACAGGCTCAGTTGGTCATCCATGACCAACCATCTACTTCTATGACATCATATGTTTTGATGTGTACGGGTGATTCTAAGCAGAATAACGTTGCAATCACAACTAGAGCCAAAGATTATTCTCCATCTAAGGAGAAGGTTGACGATTTACCTCCTACTTTGGTACAACCCTCTCCACTGAATCCACCTACAAACGGTCCTCTTCATCTCGAACGATCAAGCTTTGATACAGTCGTGCGACCCCCTAAGGGTGTTGTTCGAAAATTGGCTTTCAATCCTCATGCTCGTGTGGCCTAGAACTATAGTATTGTCAAAGATCTGGCCCAAGCACCTTCAACGATGTCTTCCCTTGAAGTCCTTCAGTCTTGTCCTGCACAACGGAAGGATATGTTGAAAGCTATAGGTGGAATCGATCCAACAGATACGAATTTGATAGTCTTTGACTTGGAAGATCACATTCCAAGGTTACCCTCTCAACACGTGTTTCAAATTCAAGTTGTTGTCTCTGACAAGAACATTTGTCGAACTATTATAGATGAGGGTGCCTCTACGTGTGTAATGTCTCTTGCTTGTTGGAAAGCCATTGGCTCTCCTCCTTTAAATGAATCACAAAATACTTTGAAAGCCTTCAATGGCTCTGGTTTTAAGCCTTACGGTGTTCTTCCTTCGTTGCCTATCACTTTAGAAAGTAAAACGGTCCAAGTTGAAGTGGAAGTCTTCGACGCTCCCCTTGATTATAATCTTTTACTTGGTCGTAGCTGGATCGATTCCATGCGCGCCATTGTGTCAACCCTTTTCCGTGTAGTACGTTTCCCTCATCAAGGAAAGGTTGATGCCATTGACCAACTTGCCTTCTTCAATTCTAATACTCGTACTGGCAACGTGCCGTTTATAGCTAAGACCCCGTCGGGTTACGAGAATGTTGGTGTAGGCCTTTTAAAAGACTCTTCGTTAATGGGTACTTTTCCCATTGCACCACTCGATGTTCCACACCCGTCAGTTGCTTCTATCAATATGATCTCCGCCGTACCTCATGAACTTCCTGTGTCTTCCGACCCTTGGATAGTCCCTGACCCTAGAGATCACACTCGTTTCAGCGATGTCATGCCGTTAAGTCCGGTTGAGTCTGCTTATCATACGATTCAAACAACAACACTTTCTACACCTTCTCTTGATGAGTTGTCTCCTGATCCTTTCCGTGTCATCTTTCCTACTGACGAGATGATCATGTCCATCATGGAGGACACCCCTTGGGATGATGGACATCATCGTTCCATACTCTTTCTGGAACAACACACTCTTGAGAACTACCAATGGATTTCGACTCCGTCAACCGTTGTTGTCATATCGACTATTCCCGGATCTTCACATGATGTGTTTGCCGAAGGGAACCTCAATAATATCTCTCCCATGATTCCCATTGACATATCCGTTAAACCTGGGATTGTTGAAAATGTTCATATTGGAGCTTCATGTTCTTCCGACGAGATCATCACCTATACTTCCTTGTTTAAAGAATTTTGTGATATTTTCGCCGTGAGTTACGAAGAGATGCCAGGTATCGACCCTGCTATTGTTGTACATGAGATAAAGACATACCCTGGCGCTAAACCCATTCGGCAACGCCTTCGTCCAGTCCATCCACGTAAAGTGGCGGCTATCAAACTCTAAGTTGAAAAACTTCTAAAAGATGGCTTTATTTATCCAGTGGCTCTTACAGAATGGGTTTCTAATCCTGTTCCGATTGATAAGAAAGGTGGCAGTATTCGTGTATGTGTTGATTATAGGGATATTAATAAAGCTTGTCCCAAGGACAACTTTCCTACCCCTTTTGTCAATCAGATTGTCGATGACTGTGCCGGAAGTGAAATTTTCTCCCTCATGGATGGTTTCTCTGGCTATAATCAAATTAACATTGCTCCCGAGGACCAAAATAAGACTGCCTTTATTTGTCCTTGGGATACTTTTGCTTATATGAAACTGCCTTTCGGACTTAAGAATGCAGGTGCTACTTTTCAACACACTATGTCTTACACCTTTCATGATATAAAGCATCTCGTTCAACCCTATTTGGACGATTTACCAGCTCATTCTATGTGCAGAGTCGATCACCCTACCCACCTCCGCGCCATTTTCGTTCGTTGTCAGTTCTATCGCATCCGTTTAAATCCTCATAAATGCGTTGTTTGCGTAGAATCCGACCGTCTTCTAGGTTTTATCGTTTCACGTCAAGGAATCTGGGTGAATCCTATTAAGGTTGAGGCGATTCTTAATCTCCCTCCTCCTTCTACACTGCGCCAGTTGCAAAGTTTGCAGGGGAAAGCAAACTTTCTTCGTCGTTTCATCCCGAATTACGCCGAGATCACTCGTGGTTTTACACGGCTACTCCGCTTCTCACACGAGCTCCGCTTCTCTTTCCTCCTGATTATAGTTGTCATTATTTCCGTTATCTTGCTGCCTTGGAGTACACTATTGGCATGATTCTCGTCCAAGAGGATGATGCACACGATAAACATGTTGTTTATTACTTAATTCAAAGTCTCACACCCACTGAAATCAAGTATCAACATGTTGAGAAACTGGCCTTGGCTGCTGTTCAAGTTGTCCAATGTTTTCGGCATTATATCCTCTCATGGAAAAATACGGTGATTTCCCATTGCAACCCTATGCAACATATTTTGACACGTCAATTGCTAGGGGGAAAATAATCCAAATGGATTGTCATACTCCAGGAGTTTGACTTGGAATTCGATCGCGCCAAGTCTAAGAAATCCTTAGTTTTTGCTGAGTTGATATGCGATTTTCCTCACGCCGCAACGGAAAATGTAGCAGTAGATTCATTACCCGATGAATCTCTTTTCCTTATTAGCATCGACGATATTTGGTATGGGGATATCATTATATATCTCCAAACTCAGAATTTCCGGCCTGCTTTGTCTAGTAATGAACGACGTCGCGTACGCTATCAGGCTCGTCAATACATAATCCTCAGAGATACTCTTTACCGTCGGGGAATTGACTCTATTTTCCAACGTTGTCTGACATTTGATGAAGTTGAGAAAGCTCTAAATGACTGCAATTTCGGAGCATGTGGTGGTCATATGTCTGGGTATGCTATTGCCCAGAAGATTTTACGCGCAGGATATTTTTGGCCTTCTTTGTTTAATGACTGCATTACTGCCGTTCAGAAATGCCATGCCTGCCAGACCTACAATCAGAAAATACGGTCACATCCTACTCCTCTTCATCCTGTGGTCTCAGTTGGTCCTTTTGCGAAATGGGGCATTGATTTCATGACATGTCACCCTCACTCGTCTGGGGGGCATGGTTACATCATTGTAGCTGTTGATTACTTTACAAAATGGGTCGAGGCAATGCCGACATTTGATAATATTGGAAAGACTGCAACGTTGTTTCTTTTTAACCATGTCATAGCTCATTTTGGTGTTCCCCAAGCTATCGTTACTGATCACGGTAGTCATTTTAGGAATTTTATGATGTCTGAACTTACAGAAAAGTTGGGTCTTCGTCATGATAACTCAACACCCTATTATCCGCAAGCTAATGGCCAGGTCGAAGAAATCAACAACGTTCTTATAACTATGCTTCGATGGATGATAGGAATTCATAAAACAAGTTGGCACACAATGTTGTTTTCGGCATTGTGGGCATATCGGACATCTGTCAAATCCGCTACTGGGTTTACCCCCTTTCGATTAGTCTATGGTGTGGAAGCCATTCTTCCTATAGAATGTGAGATACCTTCTCTGAAGCTAACTGTCGAACTCTTACCCAATACTTCTGCTGAAGAAGAACGTCTTTTGTATCTAATGCAATTAGACGAAACTCGACGTGATGCCACTCTAGTAATAGAAGCCTAGAAGAAACGTTTCAAGGCATAGTATGACAAGCATGTCAAGCCTCGCATTTTCTCTGAAGGTGATCTTGTTCTTCTATATGAACAGGATCGAGATGTCTTAGGAGCTGGGAAATTCGAACCAATGTGGCGAGGTCCTTATATTGTTCACTGAATTTTTGAAAAAGGAGCATATGATCTGGTTGATTACGATGGTATCCCTTTGAGTGAACCCAGGAATGGGTTGTACTTGAAGAAGTACTATGCATAAGTCATTTGTGCACAAGTACTTGTATTTTATGTATCATACTTTGTGTGTGTTACTTTAGTTTACTTTTGACGTTATCTGGTCTCTGCCCTTATGTGACGTTGTGTTTGATTTCCAGATGTCGGAGTATTCACTACCCTATATTGGCTTCGCTGATGGTGCTAGCCGTAGTACTCGGAACCTAGCTTCCGTTGCGTGGGCAATCTATGACCCAACAAACGAGCTTATATATTTACGAGGTGTATGTATTGGTCGTGCAACTAACAACATCGCAGAGTATAGTGCCATTATTGAATTATTGGTTGATTCTATCTCACTTGGAATTCATCATTTGGTTGTGCAACTTGATTCACAGCTTGTAGTACTACAGCTAAGTAATATCTACTCTATTCGAAGTCCTACTTTGTTACGGGTGTATTTGCGAATTCGCCTCTTGGAACGTTATTTTGATCACATTGAATATCAACATATTCCTAGATGTCTTAATACATTAACAGATGCATTGGCTAATTATGTATTGGACAGACATTTAAATCATTTATAAATCAAACACATTAAAATTCACACAATATAAAGTAAACCGGTAGACGCCATCTGTATATATAACGATCAAAAGAGTTTGTTTTACAAAAAGTTTGTCCGAAGACCAAAATATCAAAAATGGAAGCTTATAGCTTCTACAAAGTGACGTCATGGATGACGTTCACGGTAGCACATAAATGCCCTAGCAACCCTGCGAAGAAGTCGACCCATAGCTATTGATACCCCTACAATGTGACGCTGATCGCATCGTGGAATCTCTTCCAGAGTCATATCTGGAATGTCTACTGTCAAGCCCTCTAAATTCTATTCCACCACCTAATAATCTTCGACATACTGTGGTACTGTTGGTGCTACTTCTCCTCCTCACTGGATAGGAGAAGTGCCAGGAGGTCTATACAGTCCAACATCTGTTTTATCAACAAACATTTTTGTGTTAGTCTTTGGATAAATATATAAAACAAAAACATGTGAATATGATAAAAAAAAATCAAAAACATTTAAAAAGAGAAAATGCGTGTACTTCTTACCGAGGTCTCCCCACTGAGCGTCCTCAGGCAGTGCTATATCCGGATCTCCTCGGAAATCCAACCCAGCATAGGCGTAGTCATCGACCATCAACATCTGGTTTTGAAGCCAGTCAAAGAAAATATCGTCATACTTGACGATTGGTCCTGCCACGTGCCGGGCCATGAGCTGACACCATCTCAACATCCTTGGATGCCTAGGACCCGATAGGTTCCACTCAACCTGAAGTCTAAATATTGGGACCCTCTCAAGGAAGAAGGACACTAACAAAGATCCATAACCAAATTGTTTCAATTCACCTCGCCTGCATTTAGTTAATTGCCTTTTGATACTGCGAAGCACAGCATCCGCCCAGTTAAATACTCGGGGCTCAGTACACTCGATGGCGTACTGGAAGTAGCTCTATAATGCCATATGCAAAGTAGAACTCCCGACCATCTGAGCTATACTAAAGAGGATCGTGCGGAGGGTTAAGTGTTGTACCCCCCATATAGCAACTTTTCCCTTTTTCCGCTCAGCCTCAGGTACACAGTATTGATTGCAGTACTCACTCATTTTTAATCCACCGCCTCTGCTACCGGTCAGGCTGACATAATACCCACGCCTAGACAATCCAGTCAAGAAGTATATGTCCTCAATGTCAATGGATAATGTGTGAGCTCCTACATTGAAAACTTGATGGTCTGGGTCCCACATACGGACTAGATACTCTAGTAATCTGACTTGGGCTCTCATGCCCAAGATGCGAAAGTATTTTAAGAGCCCACAATCTCTCAATGTAGCTATGGTGGGAGGATGATTCTTGGCATTTGCATTATCTTCCTCATGTTCTCGTTCACACCACTCAAGCACCATGCTTATGGCTATTTATCTGCACAAGGAACATAGAAGGAGGATTAGTGATTTTGTTGATGATCTAAAACTTTTTCATTGGCTAAATATTTAAAAAAAAATTGGGTTCTGCGCTACTCGCAGGTGCCTCATTTACACAGTGCGAACACCTCACAGGTGGCTCAAGGTTCACCTGCGAGAACGAATCATTCTCGCAGGTCCCGTATGGGCTGCCTCCGAGAATGCCTATGCGCATGCAGGGTTCAAAAAGCCACTTAAAAATGAAAAACTAACCAATGAAATCAAAAATTTAAACCATGAAAATGTCAAGAATGAAGAGCTTACCATAATGCTACAGATGGCTCTTCAAATGATCTCTTGTAGCTCCCGAAAATCAACGCTGAATTCGGAAGGTAAAAGGGGGTTTTGGAACTCAATAGTGAAAATGTGAAATGATATGGTAAAAGTGTGTATTTACTTATTTAATTTACTTTTTACTATGTCATTTTTGGGTTTTTATGTTTATCTATTGTTTAAACCTAATTACTAATATCAAGATGAGTGTAATGACTTGCAGGTGTGTTGACATTGATGATATATAAACAAAGGTATGGACATATTTTTCTTCGTTATGGCGTGTTTTTGATTGTTTTTAGGGTTTTTTACATAAAACCTCGAGCGTCGTTTTTATCTGTTCTTACGCTCGTCAATATAAGAGAACGTGATCGAGCATAGTTTTATCACTTTTTCGGGCTCATAAGGTTATACAAAAAAGGAACCCCCCATGGAGTCCTCTTTAAGCTCTTTTTAGACTCTCTAAACATGAAAAGATCGTCGAGCGACCTTGCTATTTTCACGCTCGCTAAAGTATTTGAAGTATGCGTCTGGTGAGCGATAGTTTATCTCTTTTTCAGTCTCGCCTAGACTGTTTTACGAAAAAGGAACTGAGAGAGTTCTCTTTTAAGTGTTTTTCCAAACTCTATAATCTTAAAAAACCTTCGAGTTTACTATCTATGGACTCGTTAAACAAACATTGACAGACCCATGATGGGACCGAACCACTCCTTCTTAAGGTTCGTTAAAAGTACTCCGAGGGACTTGTCCGAAGGATGAGCTTATATCAACAAGCATATGTGATCCTCTTCAATCTTGTGTAAAAATAAAGAGGTACTTGCCAGAAATGGTGGGGGAAAATTTGGGAAAGGGATATGTTTCATCTTCGTATTGATTGGCAGTAAGTGTCGCTCTTGAACATGACACCCCCTATTTGAAGCCGGTTTGGGAAATCCATTTGTCTCTCATTCGATTTGCTACAGGGTCATTCCCTGTGTCGTCTTTGAGTCAATGCTGCCAAATCATTGGTCGTGTCATTCATATGTTCAAGAGAAGTCCATCTGAAGCCTATATTGAGTCGGCCATCTGCAGTTATCCATTCTCTCTGTGTCGGACTTCCTTGTGTCTAGTCCAATTGCAACATGCTCTGTTTCACTTTTAAACTCAGTTACTCATTTCGTGTCATTGATGGGGGATACATCAAGGCCCTCCTGTGACGAGTCTTGTTCCGTCAACTTCAACTCATTATCCGGGATCAAGACTTAGAAATTATTTAGTACCTTGGAGCTTTCATGCCTCAATGGAAAGCTTCCTCGCTTTCGATAGTGGGTTTACATTATTGACCCCTGATCGAATGATTCCATCGCATGTTCGACATCAAATCATTTATTCACAGTCGATGGATTGTACTATCGTACCTTGGGAGTCATTGACATCAATGGTGATTTCCCTTGCACTTGTTAAAGGTTTCATCAATGACCGGTAATCAAGTGGTTTCTACCATGTTCGACTTCAACACATGTAATCACATGGTTAGATTCATACTTTGGGCGACGAGATTGAAGACCCTGGATATTATCTTTGTGATCCAGGTTGCGATGGCGTATGTATACTTTGCAACACATAGATCCACTGTGTATGTTTCGTGGCTATGTCGTCTTGATTTGAAATTTCTCACATAGATCCACAGTGTATTCAAGTGGCTATGCTATATTTTGACGGCATGGATCCACAGTGTATGATTGGTGGCCATGACCCATGTATATAGTGTCATCCATCTATGATCTGAGTATTGGAATGCTTACCTCAGAATTGATATACATGATTTTCTGCAAATGCTTGGTTGTTCGCAGGTTTCCGATTAGATGTGCTCCTGGTTCTCGACACACACATGCAGCTTACAAAGTCTATCGACTGTCACTAGTTCCAACCTCATACTTTGTGGGGCATTCTGTTACCCATAATTTTGGTCGTCATGATGATGTATTGATGATGGTGTACT
>CBVK0101963932.1:0-10253 GCA_900067695.1 Picea abies | reverse complement strand
TTATCTTGAAACTAATCATTTCTTGTCTAATTCATCAAATGGAAACAGTTCTAAGTTTAAGTAAAGGTATTTCTATTCCTAATCTAATATAACCACCCAATACTATCTACCATTATATTAAAAATCTAATCATCACCATATCCATCTAAACCATAAAAGAGAGATCATTTTAAAAACCTTTTAATTTAAGCATCAAGCGGTTCTAAATCTAACACAGGAAAACAAATAAATGTCCTATTTTACCCTACAGGTACTAGAAGCTTCCTTTAATCAGACTACAAGCTATCTCTCCTAACAGAACAGAATAAGTCTAAACTCAAATTATCTTTAAATCATGATCAAACTGGAAACTGGAAAACAGAGCAAATCTAGATTAAGCACTTGGTTCATTCTTCAAATTCTACAAAGACAAATAACTTATTCAACATTCATCAATCTATGAGATAATATCAAACTGAAAATGATCTAATCAAAAAATGGCTAAGCCAGAATTTAACAGAGTAATTTTGAGTTCAAAAACTAACTCACATGCAGATTCTAGAACTAAAAATAAACTAACTCTACTGTGGAAAAAAAAAGGACAGGGAATTGAACCTATTGGTAGGCCCAACCAAGAGGTGAAATCTCCCTAAAATGAAACCAGAGCTATTCAGATTATTCCATGCAAAAATTGTTTCATACTTCACGCTCCATAATTCATAAAACAAATTCAAATCATTTTAACAACGAATAACATAACGCATAGCAAGTTGTATTATCAGAAATCGTATCACATAGCATATCATAACCAATGTTTCTTGAGAGCGATCCCAGTTTATATAGATACTCCCCAAATAGTTTTGAACATAGGTGAATTAATCTAAACGAATCTTAGATCCAAAAATGACTCATAGTCAGTTAAAACTAACTTCACAGCTTCATGACACGCAGTGTCAAGAAGCGTGGATCATAAAGCATTATAATAAAATAGTTCTACAATCTCACCCTGAGTCATCATATAGAGTTATGACTCAATCAATTATATGAATCGGACTGTCAATCCAATCTGGCCATGTCATGCAAGTCTTTGGCATCTCCACTAAGTGTGAGCCAGTACCTGGTAATGATGAGTCTGTTTCAAGGGAACGAGTACCTAACTCATGTCACGTTAGTATCAATATTAGTTTAGAATATCAAAATACATTAAAAATAACTTGAATCATAGGAATACCTTGAATAGCCCCATTTAGTTGTAAAAGGATGTCAAATGTGTCATGGTAAGGCGAGAAGGAAATGATACTAGATATGAAAATGGGGGTATATTTGACATGATATAGGCAAAAATATAGTCAAAACTGGAGACTAACATAGAGGACGACTATGAGAAGGTTGTGGTTAAGGGATTGTTGAATGGACTTTAAAATTCCCCATAAAGCACCATTGATGAGGTAATATTAGAGAGGGTTCTAGCAGCCAGAGAAGGTATAAAAATGTTCATACCTATGTGTCATAAGGTATGAAGTAATTTGGAAAGAATCCCTTCTAAAAAGATTTCATTTTCTTAAAGATAGGTGAATAATTTTGAGTGGCTATTGTATGTCATTTTTACCCAAGCAGGGTAAGATTCAGGAAAGAAGAATATGAATAATAGAGAGAGGAAGTCTATTCCATTCGAGAATGAGTTATAATCCTTGCAATAAATTGCATGAGAAAGGAGTATGATGGGTACAATGACCAATCTAGAGAGATTTGGAATAAAGGTACTCATAGCTAGCACATTGCATGGAATGCATTGAGGAACTACATGTTTCCATAAAGGGGCAGACAATGGATTGCCCATTAAGGAAGGAGGAACTTCCAATACTCTAATTTAATTGTAGAGGTGTTAAATAAAAGAGCATTTTGGGTGGCCAAGAGTGTTGGCACCTTGGTTACTAATGAAGGAAGAATGCTTGGGTGCATTCAAGATAAACCTTTAGTTTCATATGTGTTGATTTGTGATCGTGATCAACCTGTAGCGAGAAGCATAGTCCTGTTATAAGAGTGATTGAGAATGATTAAACCTATGGTGAATAGGTTGGTTTAGCTCCAACACACCATGAAAAGATGTTTTTCATAAGTATGGGAAACTTGAACCCAATGTAAGGGTACATGGGGTATGGATGTGGCCATGAAGACTAGCACACTGATTAAAGTAAACTAATATTTGAGTTACATTTGGACAATTTGGTATGTTGATAGGATGCATGGGTAAATATTGATATTTCATTTTTCTTTGTACCCTTGAATAGATGAAAATGACTTGGATTGTTAGTATGCATAGTGTTGAAAAAATAATGTGCAGGAAAACTAACAATTTGTTTGGTTGAGGAATGTTGAAATTGCAGGAAGAGAAGGGTCCTGGATATGGCAGCATTGTAAGCCCATAACGAAGACCAATTTTTTTCTAAACTAAACTTATATGGGGAGGAAAGTCCCATACTTGTGAATCTATTTCCCATGCAGAACAGATCTGAAAATAAATGTGGGATTTGGAAAAAATTTGGGCAATAGATTTGCAAGAAAATGTCGAATTTGAAATTGATGATAATATCTCATAATTTCTTTATACCTATGATACAGGTGAAAGGAAAAAGATCTGTCTCGGAAGGACAGGTGAATAATGTCAAGATGGAAAGCATGAAAAAGGCTATCATTGAGACAAGAGAACCCTATGGTAATCCACAATCACCCTAGAATATGTTGTGTTGTGGCAACACAAGCCTAAAGGATGCCTCGATAGAGAAAGTCTGAGGGATGCCTCAACTGTAATGCTCAATGAAGACTCTAAAATTATTATTGTGCGAGAAATCCTTGGCAAGGAAAGATGGATCACCCAAGGTACTGTATAATAGAGAAGGGAATGTATGAGCATGAGCCTGGACGGTGAGTGACCAAAAGGAAGAGGAGACTTTGATAATTCCTATAAACTATTGATTGGGATCATTCACACAATGGGTATGTCCCAGAAAAATAGTGAGCCAAGATAATGAGACAACCATGTGGATGTGAATACACAAACTTCACAGATAAGTATTGTGATATATTTTGAAATTTTCCTCTTGAATTTTTCACAACAATAAAATGTTTTTTCATGTAATTGTGATTAATATGTTTGTTGTCCAAGATTATTGAAGGCAGGTGACAAAGGATAAAAGTTTGGAAAGGAGCTAACCAATAAAGAGGATACATATTTCTAAAGAAGCTAAATGACAAAGGCATGACAGGTGTTACTGAGAAAGAACATTGAGGATGGTGTTCCTTTTAAGGGGGAGGGGATTGTAATACCCTTGTTTCCCCCAGATTGTAATTAATCATTATTTATGATCACCATGTTATGGCATGGGAACAATGTAAATGTATTATTGTTTATATTTCCAATAAATGACTATGGGGGTGAAGCCTTGAAGTATTGGCCATGATATCACTAAAGGAAAGAGTGAGGAAACCATAGACAAGGTTCATTATGTAAAAATGACCCCAAATCCTCTTTGTTGAAATAATAAGCCTCATCCTGATTTCCAAAGAAGAATCATTTAATGAAATAAGGATCGGTGGTTGAAAAATTAACTACCCCCATGAATGGGATCATGGAGGGTCTGGCTGAGGAGACAGAAAAATGTCAGCCTGAAGTACCACAAAGTGCAATTTTCCTGCAGGCCCAGACTGACCCAAGTTTCTTCTAATAGAAGGAACAAGACAGGTCCATAACCTTCTTGAGGAGGAAAAAGGTATGCAAGAATACACGCAAAGGAAAACAAGAAGAAAACCAATCCCACAGGGGGTATGAAACTGACAGATATTCAAAGAGGAAGAGGAAGGGCGCATGAGGCTCTCTAGCTGAGAAGAAGAACTGGAAGCTTGATAGGTCATTCTAGTTACTGGAGAGAACAAGAGAAAAGATCTTTGAGAATTTGCAGAAAAACACGACCTGAGAAAAATATCACGAGCTTGATGTTGAGGGAGCATATGATAAACCTCGTATAGGTTGTGACAGAGAGAGATCTTCGAGGAATTGCAAGAGTTGTTGTGATAGAGAGAGAGTCTCTGAGACACTGCAAGAGTTCCCTAGTGATATCATGGCTTGGCACGTGGGTGGCTAGAGTGATAAGAATGAATTCCTCTGAGCCTATGGTTGGGTGGAAAGGTGAACACCCACAATCAATTGGTCATTGATCGACTGTAATAGTTAAGTATTTCATTTACCCTATGCACTTGGATTGAAATGCATGATTTGAATGTGTGTAATTGTGATTAATTGTGATTCGCGTGAAATTAATGGTTCTAATGCTTACTGTCGGGCTCAGTTTTTTTATATTTTCTACCATATAAATAAACTCATCATTACACCTTCTCCCCACATTTTGTCAATAATATATCCCTAATTACACCATAAACCTCCATTATCTCATGTTATTCTCATATGTGGTTAATACTTAATTTTCCATATTTTTAGTGATTAAAAGGATGATTATAAAATAGTTTTTTTGATGATGGTTTAATCCTATGTTTCTATGTTCAAACAATATGTTCCTACACTGGAAGTCTTCTGGTACTCACACAGGAGGTCATCCAGTACTCACACTCCAAGTCATCTGGTACCAAAAGGTTCTAGAGTCAACTAGTACATGCACATTCATTCGGTACCGAAAATCCATGTCATCTAGTACTTAGCTCATTCGGTACCAATTATGCACTCGTCTAGTACCAATGTTGTGCTCATCCAGTACCAGCATCAAAAACCATTCGGTACTAGATATAGTTTGAAATTTTGGAAAGCTTCTAGAGGAAAATTGGGGACCTGGGTTTTTTCCAGAGCGACGTCTACATGCGGACGCATGTGGAATAATTTAGATATATCACACATGTGGGCCTCCATCTCAGGGGGAATGATTCTGCAAAAATTAGCAAAAATCTCAAACTACCAACTTACACCTCGATTTCCGTGCAAATGGCATCAAATATAGAAATTCTACGAAATGGGTTTTGACTAGAATGTAGAAAATTGAGTAAGACATGGGAATTTTTCAAAATGTGAATTATTTTGGAAGATATGTGTGGATCCTTAATTCGAATTTGCCTAAATTACAATAAAACCCATATTTTTCGGATTTCTACCTAAAAATGTAAAATTTGAAATCTGAGCATTGGGATTTGGTCCCATTCACTCATCAATGATTCTTCACATATAAATAAACCTCATAGGGTTATGGGAAAGAGACATTAGTTTCATGAATTTTTTGTAATTAAGAGGTTTGTTCTTGTGAGAAAGCTTTAAGGAGTTGGCTGCCATGTAAAAATAGAGTTCCATGATTAAATGTGTTTGCACTAGGAATCACCCTCAGATTGTAGAGAGGATAAGCCCAGTACCCATCAGATTATGTGTAAATGTAAATGAGTGTTTAAAAGGTCAAATGGACAAGACTCGGGATAATAATGTTTTAACTGAGAAATTTAGTCTAGCATGCACAAGCAATTGAGGTCTTGATAAACTTCAGTCAATGAATGGGAGTAAAAGTGAATAGAAGGAATACTTTGGTGACGGAAATGTAGAGGTATGTTATTGACATCATGTATTCAAGCAACCTAAGGAGGAAAAACTCAAACACAAGATCTTATTGAATTCAAAGTTTAAAGAACATTGAAGAACATCATAGCAGTATTATAATAAAACATTCATCATAATACAACTATAGCAATTTCATGTGAATCATTCAATCATGAAAAAATCAGTATAAGAGGAAACAAGATGGAATAAGAGAAACTGACTTATATAAATAAAAAATTCTCAAGTCTAGTATATAATCAGAGAATAAGTTTGCTTAATCAAAATATTACAATAAGGGAGCCTAGCTCAACCCTTTGAACCCTATAAATCATTTGGAATATCTATTTATAACAAAAAGGGGAAGGAAACAACTAGAGGTGTGAGTTGGCCTTCCTCCCATAGGATTCTCCAAATCAGTTATTCAATCTAACACTTGTGCTAAAAACGATTTAACAAACTGCTATAAAAAAGAAACATGTTGGCAATGAATCCAACAAGATTTAAATGACATTGTCTCCCTTGATGCGCATTCCTTTCCATGCCAAGTGTCCTTCAGGGGTTGTATGTTGTCATCATGTTTCCACCTATGATCCTCTCTCTTGTTCACATCATCAGCCACCCAAAAGAGTGATGAATTTGAACTCCTTGATTCTAGGTGCTAGTTCGTAGCATTATTGAGTAGGGTGCTGGGTAGTGAGTTTCTGTAGCGCCCTTGCAAAATACTCTGCACATTTCATAGTGCCGATCCAAAACAGGTCTACAGTTTTCGTAGCGTCGAACCTGTATTAGCCTATGTGAATTTGGTAGTGCCACACTTCAAATAACCTATGTGGAATTGGTAGTGCCATCGCTGAAACAGTCCCGCAGAATTGGTAGCGCCCATCATCAAAACAAATATGTGGATTTGGTAGTGCCACTGTGATACAATCCTGCGGAATTTGTACCGCCACCATCAAGTTCATATTAGGAGATTTGGTATCATTCATGTGTACTTCGGATAGGATCTTTTGTATCACTTTAGTTAGAAAAATGGCAGGACATGCTATATAGATGATTCTGCAGCACTATGGCTCTAGGGAATTTCTGTGCTCTTTTTGTATGATGAGACTAATCCTTTAGAAAACACAAAAACTTGAGCTGATAGGCTAGAATCCTATAGATGCATGTATAGGTGGAAAAAAATGTACTTTCTTGATCACTTAGTCTTGCAAAAAGAGGCCACTCACAAAAATGAAGCTTATATCCCCCAATTATTTCATCAACCTAGCACTTCTTCTTGTTGAAGGAGAGATTCCTTCTATTACAACATGTTTTTCTTTTGCAGGGGTGATCTTCTTGACTATAGGTGTGCTCTTCTTCTCTACTGGTTCCTCTCTTTCAATGGCAGCTTCTACCAGAACATTCAAATTCGTGTAGGCCAATTCATCCTTGAATTATTGCAATTATGCCTTGAGTTTTATATTTTGAGACTGAAAGACTCTGTTTAGATTATAGAGGTTATTTAGTTTCTTATAGAGAGGAAGGGATCTTCTAGCTGCAAATTTTTCCATATCAAGAGTGTTGCTATACATATCCATAAGCTCCTTCATCTTAATTCTTTAAGATAAACCTTCTTCTTTCAAACTAGCAACCTCCTTCCTAGCCTCCCTAAGTTGTCTAATCAATATTTTGAAGGTGTGATTGCCAGGTGGAGTGTTGAGGTTGATAAACTCAACAGGCTTCTTCATGTCTTCACCTTCATGTTTCAGAGGGGCTCTGTCTATCACCTCAATAGGCTTCCCAATGCCTTTGTTGTTATCTTTCTTTTTCTTCAGAATTCAAACCTTGGGTAGGACTTGTGCTTCAACAGCCTCCTTTAGAGATTATGATCTAGTAAAAGAATTATTGATCTTTATGCTAGCTACTGGAGAAGGTGAAGAGAAATGCAATTTTCTTCCCTTATTGGTTGTGGTTTTAGTGGATGAAGGGACCTATTACAATTCTAGTGTAGGAGGAGGTGAAAAGTCTCTTTGTGGATAATGATAAGCCTCTCTCTCTATTTCTTCAATTTCCTTGATGACCTCTTGGTCTTGAGTAGGGGATTTTCTCTTTCTTTTCTTGTTTTTTTATACTGAAGAAGTACTAGTAGATGGAAAATGACTTTGCATCTTTGACTGAGGAGTTGAAGCTATGTCTAACTTCATGTGAGCAGAAATAATGAATTGTTCCCAAGGAATGTTCCTATTCTTCAATTCTTCCATCACCAACATCCTGATCAATCCAGAGTGAAAGACAATAGTGTCCACAACCTTGGACTTGGCTTGGAATCTATCATACATCTTCCCCATGATCCTCAAAAGATAGAAAGGGATATTCATTGCATCTTTACTAGTGAAATGAAGAAAAAAATTATATGGTACTGGTATAACATATTAAACATTCACTCACATGTAAAGTATCTCTGGATGATCTTCAACATCTTGTCAAAATCTTCAACTAGATAACTTCTAGGCACTCCCTTGGACAAGTTGTCTGTCTGATAATATGGTTTGAGGAAGTCTCTATAGAAGGAAACATTTTAGATCATGGATTTAAACCACCTCTCACCAGTATTAGGAATCAATGTAGTTGCTGCAATGGAGGCTTCAGACACCTCAAACTCAAGGTCTCCTACCTTAGTCTTAAGGCCATCAAAATGTAAGGCAAATTGCCTTGCCACTTCAGGATTTCCCCTCTACATGTTTTGGCAAAAACAGAGGCATCCCATCCTTTGGAAAACTTCCCTAACCATTGTCTTTGCATCAAATAGGTGCATGTCTAAGGGTTTGGTCCTAACCACAGTTCCTCCCTTGTGAGATTTCTTCTTCTGAGGTGTTTCCATTGGTAAATACAAGAGATAAAAGGTTATGGTATAGTGAAGGCTAAGGGAGAAAATGGAGGCAGACTTCAATGTAAAAATGACAGTGAATAATGGTTGCTCTCTCCTAAAATTCTCCTCTAACTCACCTTGTTTTGACAAAACATTGTTTGATGGATTTTGAAAGGTAGGAAGTGTGATTTCCTCTCCCCTTACTATATGTAGACCTTAGGCTGAATATTGATGATGTAATGAAAGTGAAAAAATGTTGTAGGGTTATTTAAATACTGGCAAGTAACACTCCAATCCAAACAAAATACAACGTAGGGAAAACAGGGGAAATGTAGTGAGGTTTCAATAGCGTTTTTCGGTAGCGCAGTGCGCACACAAGGAACAAGTGTTTGCACGGGCACTCAAAAATCAAGAGAAGAATGAATTGGCATATTTGATAGCTGAAAACTAGGTGGCAATGGTTGCAATTCTATGAGAGGGAAATTATGGATGTAGAGGGATGAAAGAGGGAGTGATTTGCAACATCGATTTCTACCAAAACTCAAGCAATAGATATCCCAAAAATTTTCTATGCAATGGAGGGAGCTCATGGAATAACTGGAGGAGTAATTGACAATTTGAGTCTATGCAACCAGTTAGGAGACCACCACGACCACATCATCTTCCAAATCAGCCTTGGCATTTGATCCTCTAGTGCTTCTGTAACTGGTCTGAACTAGAGGTTTCAACAACGTCGAGTTTGAAAAAATTCAAATCTTTGAAACCGTTAGCAAACTCATTAAAAACAAATCTTAGAATCAATATTTTAACAAACCATGGTGCTGAAAAAAAGGTAGATCGTGACCTCAGTGAATAATGATGAATAATGGCAAGGAATAAAGAACAAGGAGTGCGCTATGAAAACTCCTAGTGAGTTGGCAGTTCCCTTTTTTCAAAAAGAATGATTTGACCCACCTTAAATTAGACATAGGGACAACATGGCAAGGATAAAAGATATGAGTGAAAAGAGTGAAATGTCAAGTCATGAAGGTCATGGGATAGGTTATGCTTAGTGTCAAGTCATGAGGTGAATCAAAACCATAAGCCAAAAAATGAACCTAGGCTTAAAATCTATATGAGGGCCGAAAATGAGCCAAAACCCAAGTCTTTATTTGTTCAAGCTAACCTAAGCAAATCACACAAAGAAAAATAAAGAAAAATTGAAGTCTAAAGGATAAAAATTTAAACCTAAGGGATAAAATACCCAAGGAAACTTAGTGTGATAACAAAATGAAAATATTATTGTTGTTGATTTGTTCTGCATCTCATTGGTTTGATCTGATCGTCTAAGGTATCAATGACTATCTGATAAGGGCCCCTTAGTATGGGTAAGTGTTGCCATGTTTTAACTCATTTAGTAGAATAGAATATAATTGTATTTCTAGTTTTCTTATGTGTGGTTTAAATTCCACTTGTTTATTTGATTTAGTTTTATGAATTCAGGGTTATTAAAAACTCAAGAGTGATTCTTCATTGTTATGCAATTCACATTATCGTTTGTACATTCATTTGCTATGTTCATGCACTATGTTATGCTTATGCACCTTGATTGAATTCCATGTTTCTTGCACTCACAATTATTAATATAGCCACTCCATGCTTGTATTCATATTTCTCACACTCAATTCAATTATGGTAGTTGAGTTTTGTTTACACAAGAAAAGAAATTAAAAATAAACAAACACTCATCCATATATTTGCACCCTCATCCCTCTTGTGTGAATTGATTAAGACCATAATCTTCCACCACATTTATATGATCTATCTCATATCCATCAACATTTTGTGAGATCGGAAGAG